>JASFAX010001906.1:0-48265 GCA_030737875.1 Allium sativum
CAAACACGTTTTCCTTTGCCACGCTCACATATTGATTCGAAAAATTACAAATTTTGGAATCTAGCAATAAGTTGACATCCTGGATCCAACAAAAGTGGTTTCGTCAAAAATAGGGGTCGTTCGCAAAATTTCCATTTTTAAGGGCCAAAATTCCATAGCGACTATGCTGAATTTTAAACTGGGCATAACTTTTTATCCCCACTATGAAATTTTGATTTTTTGGATTCGTTGGAAAGATATTCTCAATTAGATTCTAATATTTTTGGTTTTGCCAAAATCCGGTTTATTTTGAATCCTGTACATTCATTTGAAATTTGAAATCGAATTTTCGAACTACCGCGCCATTTTCAATTCCTTTTATATTTAAAATAAAATATTTATATTCCAAACGACGATCTATATAAATATATACATTCTAATTCTATTCAAAATAAATTTCTCGTCATTATTATTTAAAATAATTCATTTTAAATATTCAAAATTCACTAAAATTGCCAAAATAAAATTTTTTAATTGCCTCGGATTTCCGGGTTATTACAATTCTAGGATGACTATCCATCCGGACAGTGATAAGATGTACCAAGACATGAAGAGAATTTTCTTTTGGGCTGGAAAGAAGAAAGATTAGCAGAGTTTGTAGCCCGATGTTTGGTTTTCCAGATAGTTAAAGTTGAACAGAAGAAGCCTGACGGTTTGCTTCATCCTTTGGATGTCCCATAATAGAAGTGGGACAGTGTCTCTATGGATTTCATCGATGGATTGCCTTGATCGAGGAGAGGCAACACCAGTATCTAGGTTATAGTAGACAAGCTTACTAAGAGCGCTCATTTCATTCCTGCTAAGAGCAAGAGAACGGCAGCATGGTTAGCATCGGTTTATCTTCGTGAGATAGTCCGTCTACATGGAGTACCTTCTAGCATGGTGAGTGATTGTAATCCCATCTTCACTAGTGAGTTCTGGAAGAACTTGCAAGAGGCATTAGGAACACAGTTATGTTTAAGCACTGCATATCATCCTCAGACTAATGGACAGAGTGAGAGGGTGAATAGAGTTCTAGAGGATCTTTTGAGGTTGTGTAACTTAGATTTTAGAGGGACTTGGGAGGAGCACCTCCCATTGGTAGAATTCGCCTATAACAACATCTATTAGACTAATATTGGCATGGCACCCTTCGAGCCACTATACGGACGACCTTGCAGATCACTGATTTGTTGGTAGGAGTCTACGGCAGGCTTCTACTTGGATTTGAGATGATTAGAGAAACTTCAGAAAAGAGTGACTGTAACGTCCCGTATTTTCTGACCATTTATTTGAAATATTTTATTCATTTAAAATATTGATTTGAGTTTAAATAATGGGATTTAACTATTTTAATTTGAATATTTATTTATTTTGAATATTATAATAATATTTTATTTTCGGCATATTTGGGAAAAATGTTGATTTTGCTGTATAATGTTAACGAGCGATTTAAAGTGGTTTAATGTGATTTATATTGAATTATATAAATACATTCGTTATTAAAACGACATTAGAACGTTTAGTTTATAATTATATTATAAAACGAGCTGCAGCGACGCTGCAGTTCGTAATTTGGCGTTTTGAACTTTAAACGGCTGTACATGATTCAATATAAATCAGATTTTTTTGAAACAAGAAACGTCCGAATCTATTAAATAATAATTTTCTAATTAAAGAGAAAAAACAAGTTTTCATATTGTAGATTTTGTTTTATATCCAAACCAAATTTTGAAATAGTTGCTATGGAATTTCGTTATACATTACAATGTTTATTTATATTAAATAAAGGGTTTTTAAATATTTTAAATATCAATTTGGCTTGAAATTCAACCTGGGATATTTTACTTTGGTAATATATGAATTTCTGGTCTTGTACGTCAAATTACAATATTTTATTTATATTATATTGAGGTACTTTAAAATTGTTTTATTTTAATGTAAATTAGACCTTTACAAAGGAACTTTATTCAAACAACCTCTGTTTTTGACGAAACAAATTTTATTGGGTCCGCAACAGTAAATTATTGCTAGATTTCAAGTTGCGTGTCAATCAGGGTTATTTTGTGAGCGTGGTAAAATAAAATACAAATAAAAATGACCATTTGAATGTGAACGGGGGCCATTGGAGCAAATGGACTCGGAATTCGACGAAATAAGTTTCATTAGGACCGTATCGTCAAATTACACCATGCCGTCCATTCGCATCTCGAATGAGGTTTGTACGTGAGCGCAGGAGCTAATAAACAACATTTAAAATTTGCGATAGACGTGAAATAAAAATCATCAGTCAACATCGCTTGTCACATCAAGTTAAAATAATAATTTTCCCGCTTATAAATCCCTCCTAAATCAGAAATTTCCAGCCAAACTCCCATTTCCGTTCTGCAAATTTACATAAAAGTCCAAAATCTTTAAATAATTTATTTCTCCCAATCGAGTGAGAGTTGGAGGAGGTGATCAGCAACAAAGTTGTAGATCTGGTCGAGAGGAACCTACTGACAAAAATTGGGGTGATCGGAGCATTGGGGTCGCCGGAATCGGCCTAAAACCGGCGAAATTCACTTCCGTTCTTTTTAGAAATTAAGGAGATTGGATTGATTTGAGGTGATAGGTCCTGGGGGAAATGGAAGAGGGGAGTTCAGGCTTTAATTTGGTGGTGGTCTCGAGTTCTCTGGTGGTCTGTGGTGGTTGGGGCGAATAGATGAATGTTGGTCAGTGATTTGGGGTATTTCGTGGGTGTTGGGTACGGTTTTGGTGCACGTGAGGGCGGAGTAGGCCTCGAGGTGGTCGCGGTCTGAAGGGGAATGAAGCGATGGAGGATGGCCGTGGCGATGGAGGTAGTCCGGTGACCTACGGTGGCGTGTGGTGGTGTCGGTTGGACATTGAACGAGATCCGTTAAATTCTCGTTTTCAGGCGAAGGGGGCGGTTCTGGGTGGCGGCACTACGGTCATGGGGGGTTCAAGGCATGGCGGTTCTGATGGGATCGGAGATGGTGGTTCTGGTGGCCTGGGGTCGGCGTGGTGATGGATTAAAGGGAGGGGTCTTCGTTGGTTATTGACGGAAAGGAAGGAGGAACGGGCTTCATATTTTCTGAAGAGAGAAAACGCGTAACCAACTAATTAACATTACTGATGTGGCACCATTATTAAGGTAATAGATCAGTTAATACTTAATTAATTAAATAATTAGTTAGTTTATTTTCGTTTAATGTTTATAAACTTAAAATCATGATAATTTTCTCGCACTTTAACGAAATTTAACGAAACTGGATCCGTTGGGATCGCAGGGACGAGATCTAGACAATGGCACCGACTAGGAACTGATTGGACGCAGTTGAAATTTTAGCTAATTTTGAATGTCCGTTTCAAATTAAAGGAACAAAAAAGTCAACCGTCAACCGTAATGAACTGGTGAGTTAATTCTCACACCTTTTGGAGTCGTGTGATGTGGTAAATTCATAGAAAAATATAATCTACAATTTACAGTACAAATTGGCTGATTGGATGCGATGGATGCAAATTGGTTGTTATTGTTTGATTGTTTGCAGTTATTTATATTCCGTCATTTATTTAACTTGTGTATTTTTATCCAACTGTTATCTGTGATGCAGAGAAGGACAGGTTGGAGGGATCCAACCGGATTCCTCAAACAAACTGTATTTTTGTGCATATATGAATTGTTCACCCTGATTGACACAAAATCTGATTTAAATGTTGATGGTTGAATATATATTCGTCCTTGTTGTGGTTAAAATCAATCGACAGAATTGATTAGATAATTGATAGTAAATGGCCTAAAATATATTGTTTTAAACGTCGTTCTACTGTCAGGTGGATCGACGTAGTTTTAAAGTTATAAATTATTTTATAACTGAACTAGAGTTTTAGTTATTTTGAAAAAGTAATTAAATTAGAAATTTATAAATATATCTTTGATCAAGGTTATAAAAGAAATTATTTAAAAGGGTTAGACCAGTTTTAAAAGTAGAAGGCTAAAGATTTTACATACGGGTTGATAAATAAAATCATTGTAATTAAAACAATTAAATAGCGATTTTAAATTAATTAAATTATTTTAATTTAAAAAGGGAAATAATAGAATGAAAATAAGTGAATAATTAACTGAGAGGTACGGTTGGCAAAATCAACCGTGTTTAATTAAAATTCATAATGGAGTTAATTTAATATTCATCAAATTTAACGAATATTGGAATTTAATAGTTAATCTCTGATCAACTATAAACTAAAGGAATTTATTGAAGTGCATAGTGTTAAAATACTAATAATCTCCAATTAACTATAATTTAAGGAATTATTGAATTAGTTAGTGTAAATCAAGTAATTATTATTTAATCAGCTTTTAAAATGATAATTATCCTATTTTTGATTAATAGCAGAGTTAACTATTTTTAATATAGTAATATTAAAGTTAATTATTATTTTAATTGATAATAATTAAAAGAATGGTTTTTAATTGGAATTCCATTAGAAGTGATTAAGCATCGATAAGCTTGATCAAGGACAAATAAGGGATTTATAAAATCCAGGTTTCCAAACAAGAATGGTAATTAGGATTTAAAAGGAAATTCAATAAGGTTTTACTTAATTATCAATTAAGTAAAGAAAATTCAAATGGAATAAATTCCCAAGGGAGATGATAAAGCAAATTGGTAATAGTTTTAGAATAAATCTAAGAAGTTGTTCTAAGAGGCTATGCGGATTAATAATCGATTTGGAATAAATCCAAATATGGTTTAAACCAAAGCGAGGACTTAAATGTTAAAGAGTTGAACTTAAGCAAGATAAGGAAATTGAAATAAGGATTTCAAAAGAAAGGAAAAATACTGATTTTTGGTTAAGTATTTGTGTAACACCCCGTATTTCAGTTAATGCTAAAATTCACTAAATGCAGAATAAATAATCTCAAATGTGAGAATTGGGGGAAACGGGCTGCGTCATTGCGTTCGTCTCGGAAAAATACGCGAAATAGAGTCCGAAATTTTGTAAATCGGAGTCCGTATGGCCCAGTTATGGCCCAATGAAGTTGGCAGAAAATTCAAGTTAAAAAAAAAGATTTAGAAATTCAAAACTAGATTTCGAAATTGGAGCCAGCGGGGGCCAGGCGGGAAACTTCCCGCCCTAGCCATGTCGACAGGGCTGTCGACAGGCCTGTCGACTGGGGAGTCGACTACCCTGTCGACTTGCCTGTCGACACAGGGTGTCGAGCCAGTTGGCTTGGGTGCACCAGATCTAGTTTTCTGGCTAGGGCTGGGCTGTGTTCTAGAGACTTCCTAAATCTGACGGACCTAATCTAGCCTAGGGTTAATCCTATGGTCTAAAACACACCCTAATCCTATAAATATACCCTAATGCAAGCCTAATCCATACTAAAAATAGAAATGATGGCATCATGCCGCCAAAATCAAACTTAGGAGGAGCCTCCACTAGTTTATGAAGGAAGTTGCAAGCTAATCAACCTCTAATCATCATCTCCTTCAAATATTGCAACTAGTTTTACTTCATAAGTTTGCTAATCTTGGTTTTGGTGAGTTCCTATGCCTTTAGCAAGTAATTGCTAAACTAATTAGGATAGGATATTAGGAGGCTATGGATGTAAATGTGGATTATGCAAGTTGTGGTTGTCATATGTTATAAGTTCATATGTAAACTTGCCTCTTTTATAATATGGTGTGTCATGTAAGTTCATATGTAAGTTTTATGCAAGTTTATATGTAAGATCATATGCAAGTTAGTCTCTTTTTATGATATGCATAACATATGCGAGTTTGCCTTTGTGATATGACATGATTCATGTGCAAGTTAGTCTCTTTTTATGATATGCATGACATATGCAAGTTTGCCTTTGTAATATGACATGATATGCAAGTTTTATGCAAGTTCATATGCAAGTTCATATGCAAGTTCTATGCAAGTTCATATGCAAGTTCTATGCAAGTTCATATGCAAGTTCATATGCAAGTTTTATGCGAGTTTATATGCAAGTTCATATGCAAGTTTTATGCGAGTTTATATGCAAGTTCATATGCAAGTTTTATGCGAGTTTATATGCAAGTTCATATGCAAGTTTGTCTCTTTTTATGACGTGCATAACATATGCAAGGTTGCCCCTATGTATGACATGTTATGTAAACGAATTACGTGGGAAAACGATGGGGTTAATATGCATGATTATAAAAGGTGTAAAGTTGTTATGATTAAGCATAACATAAAATGAATGGACATAATTGGGAATTTACCTATTAAGTTAGGTCTACCCACATTATGGAGTTGGGAATTTACCTATTAAGTTAGGTCTACCCACACTATGGAATTGGGAATTTACCTATTGAGTTAGGTCTACCCATATTCTTAAAAATGTGTAATTAATTAGGGATAATTAATTATGGGGGTGATTAATTAGGTGTAATTAATCAACTAAGACACGAGGTTGGACCCTTTTGTAGCGGAAGTCTGCCCGGAACCGACCGGCCATCCAGCGGCTTCAAATGATTGGCCCAATGTGAGAGGTCTTAGTCATAAATTAAATACGTGATTAAAGTAAAGACACGAGGTTAGACCCTTTTGATGACAGAAGTCTGCCCGGAACCAACCGGCTTATCCAGCAGTCATAAAAGACGGTCTAATGTGAGAGGTCTTTATGAGGTCATGATCTTAATTAATTAATTAAGAAACACTTAACCATATTAGCATGTAGAGGGACATGAGGGGTTAAGTGGGTGCCTTGGGTGGCATGTGGAAATCTAGTGGGTTGCCTTGGGTGGCAATAGAAAATACGATTAGAATACTTAACCAAGTGGAAACATGTAATTAAACATGATTAAAGGGTTAAGTGGGATGCACTAGAAAAAGGGGACAAGCTTAGCTGGGTAGCTTGTGGGGGCCCATTTCAACCAGTAACCCATATGTATCTTATTGGGCTCGACCCATGTCGATGACGGGACACGCGTACTGGGCTTGACTATAAGAGGCCAAAACGGGTTAGCGGTGGCAACGCAAGTCCAACGGGTTTCATATGCGTGTGTGGACCCGGGCTGGTAGGTAAGACGTTGTTGCATCGTGTAGATATAAGCCGTGCACCATTAATTATATCGGGTTGCCACTTTGGGGAGTGATACACCCCACTGTGGGGCCGGCACGGGTATCTACGATAGGGAGCCGATCACTTGGGAGTAGTGGGTACACCTAGTGGAGATAAGGGCAGACGGCACCTATGTAGTCAGCTAGGGGTATACGAAACTACTGGGTAAATTTTCTAAGTCCTTGGGAGGGATCAACCTTTAAGTAGGAATGACTGGTGTGGTGCAGTGTAGTAATTATCCTTGGATTGGTAGATGCGTCTTTATCGTTATCTTAGTTCACTCTAAGTCTGATTGGCTACTGAGTGTAGTCATTTATCCCCAGTCACACCGTACCAAGTTATATCATATCCTTATTACTTTAATGATTACATTGTTAAAGTTATAGGACTCGCTCAGACTTATGTCTGACCCCGTTGTTTTTATCTTTTTCCCAACCCTCAGGTTCTCAGAGCGGGCCCAGCACGAGTGGGCTTTGATCAGGCTGCTTTTATTACTCTCTTGGAGCTTGGACCCTAGATGTAGAGCTCATCTTACCCTTTTCTTTTATGGCTATCAGTTCATGTATTGGGATTATGTATTTTTATTTATCATGATGGATATTTGTACTTGACTCCTATTATGGTTTTGTGATGTAACCAGACATGTTTTATTTTCCGCTGCAAGTGAAATGATGTTTTAAAATTTTCAAGTATTACTTATATCTGTCTTGCTGTAATTACTCTGTTCTATATTCACTCAAAATACTCCACCGATGTTATGGCATTCCCATAGAGAGTGACCATAGCGGACGTAGGGTGTTACACGTGGTATCGGAGCAAAGGTTACCGGAACAGATAAAATTTTTAGAAAATTATTTTTCTAAAAACATTTTTGGAAGAGATATTTTCAAAAACATGTCTTTAAAGGGAAAAGTTTTTGAAAGAAAAGCATAATCCCCAATAGCCATATCTTTATCCTTCGAATTCTCCGTTTTGAATCTTTCCTTTTTCGTTTCAGCATGGCTGAGGATCTTAACTTTCCGGAGGGTGTGACGATACCAGTATGGTATAGGAGATTGATGGAGGCTAGGGCCACCACTGCGGGTCCAGCAACTGTTCCTCCACCAACCGTAGCACCCGACCTTCCTCCTCCCCCTCCTCCTCGCACGGATACTTTTGCTAAGACTTGCAAGTAATTTAAAGCTATGGGAGGGAAACCTTTTCAAGGATCTGAAACTTTTGTGGAGGCTAGGGATTGGCTTAAGGAGGTGGAAGAGTTGATAGATATCTTTGAGATGGAAGATGGAAAGAAAGTCAAGTTAGCTGCTTGGTTAATGAAGGGAGAGGCCTCATTCTGGTGGGAGGTCACTAATGGAGAACGCCCCGTTGACTCTTGGGCGGATTTTAGGGAAAGATTTGTGGCAAAGTTTCTCTCAAGGGCGGAGGAAAACTTGTATATGGAAAGATTCTTGACTCTAAAGCAAGGAAATCTCTCAGTAAAGGAATATGTCAACAAGTTTAATCAATTGGCAAGGTTTGGCCTAGACATGGTGAATACACCGGAGAAGAAGGCTTTGAGGTTCGTGAAAGGCTTGAATGAACCGATGCATGGGTTGGCTATGACTCACATCCCTATGGGGGCCACCTTTGAGAAGCTAGTTGACATGACACTCATGCATGAAGAAGAGAAGGGTCCCAATGCTAATAAGGCACCCGAGAAGAAGGGAGATCAAAAGAGACCTCAGCAACAACAGCAAAACAAAGGTGGGAAAAGCAACGGTGGCAAGGGGAAGAAAAAGTGCTTCAATTGTGGGATACCAGGTCACATAAGCAAAGATTGTAGAAAGAAGAAGAAGACTGGTTGCTTTCACTGTGGCGAAGCAGGGCATCTAGTGAAGGATTGCCCTAAGAAGGGGCAAAGGACGGGATCTACCTCAGGAGGACAGGTGCAAGCTCTTATGGCACCGGGTCAGGCTAGGGGGCAAGTACAGGCTCTCGCGGTTCCACCGATTCAGGAAAGAGGTAGAACTATTTCCATTGAACGTCTGGTTTTTCTATTTGATCATCCTGTCCGTACATTGTTTGATTCAGGCGCATCGCATTCGTTTATCTCATCATCATTAGTTGAGTCACTGCACTTAGACACCAGTCTGGTAGATGATCCCTTGGTTGTTTCAAACCCAATTGGGGGCTCCACTTATTTGTCCATGATATGTTTGGGTTTGAAGATTTCTATACTTAGCATTGAGTTTAGATGTGATGCTTTTGTTTTGCGCTTCACGGGCTATGGGTTGATTTTGGGCATGGACTGGTTATCCAGTAATGGTGCCGTTCTTGATTGCGAAAGGAGAGTTGTTAGGCTCATGACCCGCTTGGGTAACACTCTCGAGATCTCTTGTAATCCCATGGATTCTGTTATGCTAAGTTATCTTGAATCGCTTGACGCTTCGGTCGAAAGTTTGCAATCTGTTAGAGTGGTCCGGGAATACTCGGATGTGTTTGAGGAGGTGAAGGGCTTACCTCCGAAGCGGGAGATTGACTTCCGAATATATCTGGTGGATAATGCTAAACCTGTATCTTTACCAGTGCGCCACATGGCTCCTCGTGAGAGAAGGGAACTCCATAAGCAAGTAGGGGAGTTGCTTGAGAAGGGGTTTATAAGACGAAGTATATCGGAGTGGGGTGCTTCAGTAGTTTTTGCTACAAAGGCGGATGGGTCCCTCAGGCTTTGTGTAGACTATAGAGAACTCAACAAGCTCACAAAGAAGAATAGACACCCATTGCCGAGGATTGATGATCTTTTCGATCAATTGGTTGTCGCTTCAGTATTTTCTCAATTGGACTTAGCCACGGGGTTTCACCAGTTGAGGGTGGCTGAGGATAGCATAGACAAGACTGCCTTTAGAACTCCGGATGGTTTCTATGAGTGGCTGGTGATGCCATTTGGGTTGACGAACGCCCCTGCATACTTTGTTGATTTGATGAGTAGGGTGTTCAGGGAGTTCCTTAATAAATTCGTGGTGGTCTTTGTGGATGATATCTTAGTATTTTCTAAGAGTGAGGAAGAGCATGCCCTACATCTTGGGGAGGTATTGAAGACTCTTCGAGCACATAGCCTTAAGGCTAAATTCTCTAAATGTCACTTCTGGAGGAAGGAGGTGCGGTTCTTGGGGCACGTGGTCTCCAAAGAAGGGATAGCTGTGGATCCCGCAAAGGTAGTATCAATTCAGGATTGGAAGGTTCCGAAGAATGCTACCGAAGTAAGAAGTTTCTTGGGGTTGGCAGGTTATTATAGGAAGTTTATCAAAGAGTTCGCGAAGATATCAGCCCCATTAACCCGCTTAACGAAGAAGAATCTTGTTTTCGCATGGGACGTAGATTGTGATGATGCGTTCCGACGGTTAAAGAGAGCTTTAACCACTGCTCCAGTTTTAGTGTTGCCAGATGGGAGCAAGCCATTTGTTGTCTATACCGATGCTTGTGGGACAGGACTGGGCGCATTCTTAATGCAAGAGGGAAGGGTAATAGCCTATTGTGGAAGGCAGTTGAGAGTGCATGAGAAAAATTACCCTACCCATGATTTAGAGTTGGCCGCTATTGTTTTTGCGCTTAAGATTTGGTGCCATTATCTTCTTGGTGAGAGATTCGAATTGTTCACTGACCACAAATCATTGAATTACTTGTTTTCTCAGAAGGATTTGAATTTGAGACAGCAAAGGTGGATGGAGTTCTTAGCATCCTATGATTTCGAGATAGCGTATACCCCTGGCAAGGGTAACGTGGTGGCGGACGCCTTAAGCAGTAAAAGGTTGTCCTTGAGTCCATTGTTCGTGGAACAGCGAAGCTTGGAATTTATCTCGATGTTTGATTTCAGACCTTCCATTGACTATATACCCGGTTTGCTAGCACCCTTGGAGGTCAGACCTACTCTTTTGGGGCGAATTGGAGAAGCACAGAGGGACGACCCACAGTTGGTTGAGATGGTAGAGAAGCTCATAAGGGGGGAGTCGTCCAGCCATCTGAGTAGGTACACCCTAGACGATAGGGGGTGCTTGCGTAGAGACGGTAGACTTTGTGTACCGCAAGACGAGGGTTTGAGGAAGGCTATTCTTGATGATGCACACCGTTCTAGGATGACCATTCATCCCGGTGGGGACAAGATGTACCAAGATATGAAGCGGGTTTTCTTCTGGGCCGGTATGAAGAAAGATGTGGCCGAATATGTCGCTCGATGCTTGGTCTGCCAATAGGTGAAGGCGGAGCAAAAGAAACCTGGTGGGTTGCTTCACCCATTGGAAGTTCCGCAATGGAAGTGGGATAGCGTCTCGATGGATTTTATTGACGGGTTACCCAGATCAAGAAAGGGTAATACGGGAATTTGGGTTGTAGTAGACAGACTCACTAAAAGCGCCCTTTTCATACCTGTAAAGAGCAAGAGGACGGCTCCATGGCTAGCTTCAGTATATCTTTGAGAGATAGTTCGATTGCATGGGGTACCCTCTAGCATAGTGAGTGATCGAGACCCTATCTTCACTAGCGAGTTCTGGAAAAGTTTGCAAGAAGCAGTGGGGACTCAATTATGTCTGAGCACCGCATACCACCCTCAGACGGACGGCCAGACTGAGAGGGTGAATCGTGTCCTAGAAGACCTTTTGAGGCTTTGTATCTTAGATTTTGGAGGTACATGGGAAGAGCATCTTCCATTGGTGGAGTTCGCATATAATAATAGCTTTTAGTCCAGTATTGGTATGGCTCCTTTCGAAGCTCTTTATGGAAGGCCTTGTCGATCACCTGCATGTTGGTGGGAATCTACGGATAAGATCTTGCTTGGGCCTGATATGGTTAGGGAGACTTCTAAGAAGATTGACTTGATTCGAAGGAGGATGAAAGCAGCGCAGGATAGGCAAAAATCTTATGCGGACAAGAGAAGGACGGATCTTGAATTTGAAGTTGGGGACATGGTCTTTGTCAAAGTGTCTCCGTTACGAAATGTGGTTCGCTTTGGATCTGTTGGGAAGTTAGCACCAAGGTTCGTAGGGCCATTTCCTATTAAGGAAAGGATTGGACGGATGGCATATAGAGTGGAGTTGCCCGACAGACTTAGTGGTGTACATGATGTATTCCATGTGTCCCATTTGAGGAAATGCTTACATGAGACCGCAGAGGTGGTAGAGCCGAGCTTTCTTAAAGAAGTGGAAGTAGAGCGTGATGCGACTATTCGACGAGCTCCTACCCGCATCCTTGGGTCAGAGACTAGGAAATTGAGGAATCGAGAGGTTCAACTAGTCAAAGTACAATGGGGAGAAGACGAGAGCAACGCAACTTGGGAAACGGAAGCGAAGATGCGTTCATTGTACCCGTTCCTTTTTGAGGGTATGTCTTTTAACTTCTCCTTTATCGTTTGACTAGTACTTATCTTATCTTTAGTATGTCCTCTCATTAAGTACCTTTGACCTTTAGATAGGGTAAACCTATGGTTGAAACATGTGTTTGAGACATGTTATGTTTGATGGATGCATGTGGATGCAAGTGGTTGCTAGTGGTTGCTCGTGGATGCATATATACACACTCTAGGCACTAGATCGGCTCAATCACTTCATATTGCATATTGCATAAAATTGTGTGTAGGAAGCTATATTTATGGATGTGTAATGGTTGTGTTATCATATGGATGATGCATTTTAGTGAATGATTGTGCACTCATGTAGATATGGTATGTGTCGATAGGGTTCTCTCGCATACATAATGGATGCATGGCACTATCATGGTTTGCATATGTTCATACATTAGATAGGGAACATATACACACACTCTTTGCATATGCTCATACATCATTAGAAATTGTTTTAAGGACAATGGATGCTCGTGTTTGATGGATTGAGTAGATGGTTGTTTGGATGGTAGGATATGCATTCTCCTTAGCTTAGAGATTTCGGGGACGAAATCCTTTAAGGAGGAGAGAATGTAACACCCCGTATTTCAGTTAATGCTAAAATTCACTAATTGCAGAATAAATAATCTCAAATGTGAGAATTGGGGAAAACGGGCTGCGTCATTGCGTTCGTCTCGGAAAAATACGCGAAATAGAGTCCGAAATTTTGTAAATCGGAGTCCGTATGGCCCAGTTATGGCCCAATGAAGTTGGCAGAAAATTCAAGTTAAAAAAAAAAGATTTAGAAATTCAAAACTAGATTTCGAAATTGGAGCCAGCGGGGGCCAGGCGGGAAACTTCCCGCCCTAGCCATGTCGACAGGGCTGTCGACAGGCCTGTCGACTGGGGAGTCGACTACCCTGTCGACTTGCCTGTCGACACAGGGTGTCGAGCCAGTTGGCTTGGGTGCACCAGATCTGGTTTTCTGGCTAGGGCTGGGCTGTGTTCTAGAGACTTCCTAAATCTGACGGACCAAATCTAGCCTAGGGTTAATCCTATGGTCTAAAACACACCCTAATCCTATAAATATACCCTAATGCAAGCCTAATCCATACTAAAAATAGAAATGATGGCATCATGCCGCCAAAATCAAACTTAGGAGGAGCCTCCACTAGTTTATGAAGGAAGTTGCAAGCTAATCAACCTCTAATCATCATCTCCTTCAAATATTGCAACTAGTTTTACTTCATAAGTTTGCTAATCTTGGTTTTGGTGAGTTCCTATGCCTTTAGCAAGTAATTGCTAAACTAATTAGGATAGGATATTAGGAGGCTATGGATGTAAATGTGGATTATGCAAGTTGTGGTTGTCATATGTTATAAGTTCATATGTAAACTTGCCTCTTTTATGATATGGTGTGTCATGTAAGTTCATATGTAAGTTTTATGCAAGTTTATATGTAAGATCATATGCAAGTTAGTCTCTTTTTATGATATGCATAACATATGCGAGTTTGCCTTTGTGATATGACATGATTCATGTGCAAGTTAGTCTCTTTTTATGATATGCATGACATATGCAAGTTTGCCTTTGTAATATGACATGATATGCAAGTTTTATGCAAGTTCATATGCAAGTTCATATGCAAGTTCTATGCAAGTTCATATGCAAGTTCTATGCAAGTTCATATGCAAGTTCATATGCAAGTTTTATGCGAGTTTATATGCAAGTTCATATGCAAGTTCATATGCAAGTTTTATGCGAGTTTATATGCAAGTTCATATGCAAGTTTGTCTCTTTTTATGACGTGCATAACATATGCAAGGTTGCCCCTATGTATGACATGTTATGTAAACGAATTACGTGGGAAAACAATGGGGTTAATATGCATGATTATAAAAGGTGTAAAGTTGTTATGATTAAGCATAACATAAAATGAATTGACATAATTGGGAATTTACCTATTAAGTTAGGTCTACCCACATTATGGAGTTGGGAATTTACCTATTAAGTTAGGTCTACCCACACTATGGAATTGGGAATTTACCTATTGAGTTAGGTCTACCCATATTCTTAAAAATGTGTAATTAATTAGGGATAATTAATTATGGGGGTGATTAATTAGGTGTAATTAATCAACTAAGACACGAGGTTGGACCCTTTTGTAGCGGAAGTCTGCCCGGAACCGACCGGCCATCCAGCGGCTACAAATGATTGGCCCAATGTGAGAGGTCTTAGTCATAAATTAAATACGTGATTAAAGTAAAGACACGAGGTTAGACCCTTTTGATGACAGAAGTCTGCCCGGAACCAACCGGCTTATCCAGCAGTCATAAAAGACGGTCTAATGTGAGAGGTCTTTATGAGGTCATGATCTTAATTAATTAATTAAGAAACACTTAACCATATTAGCATGTAGAGGGACATGAGGGGTTAAGTGGGTGCCTTGGGTGGCATGTGGAAATCTAGTGGGTTGCCTTGGGTGGCAATAGAAAATACGATTAGAATACTTAACCAAGTGGAAACATGATTAAAGGGTTAAGTGGGATGCACTAGAAAAAGGGGACAAGCTTAGCTGGGTAGCTTGTGGGGGCCCATTTCAACCAGTAACCCATATGTATCTTATTGGGCTCGACCCATGTCGAGGACGGGACACGCGTACTGGGCTTGACTATAAGAGGCCAAAACGGGTTAGCGGTGGCAACGCAAGTCCAACGGGTTTCATATGCGTGTGTGGACCCGGTCTGGTAGGTAAGACGTTGTTGCATCGTGTAGATATAAGTCGTGCACCGTTAATTATATCGGGTTGCCACTTTGGGGAGTGATACACCCCACTGTGGGGCCGGCACGGGTATCTACGATAGGGAGCCGATCACTTGGGAGTAGTGGGTACACCTAGTGGAGATAGGGGCAGACGGCACCTATGTAGTCAGCTAGGGGTATACGAAACTACTGGGTAAATTTTCTAAGTCCTTGGGAGGGATCAACCTTTAAGTAGGAATGACTGGTGTGGTGCAGTGTAGTAATTATCCTTGGATGGGTAGATGCGTCTTTATCGTTATCTTAGTTCACTCTAAGTCTGATTGGCTACTGCGTGTAGTCATTTATCCCCAGTCACACCGTACCAAGTTATATCATATCCTTATTACTTTAATGATCACATTGTTAAAGTTATAGGACTCGCTCAGACTTATGTCTGACCCCGTTGTTTTTATCTTTTTCCCAACCCTCAGGTTCTCAGAGTGGGCCCAGCACGAGTGGGCTTTGATCAGGCTGCTTTTATTACTCTCTTGGAGCTTGGACCCTAGATGTAGAGCTCAGCTTACCCTTTTCTTTTATGGCTATCAGTTCATGTATTGGGATTATGTATTTTTATTTATCATGATGGATATTTGTACTTGACTCCTATTATAGTTTTGTGATGTAACCAGACATGTTTTATTTTCCGCTGCAAGTGAAATGATGTTTTAAAATTTTCAAGTATTACTTATATCTGTCTTGCTGTAATTACTCTGTTCTATATTCACTCAAAATACTCCACCGATGTTATGGCATTCCCATAGAGAGTGACCATAGCGGACGTAGGGTGTTACAATTTGTAACTGGATTTTGGAAATAAAATCCATGGTAACAAGGCCTTATTGTGAAGAAGGTGGTAAACCTATTTTTATAATCCAAGATAAAGAGTATTATAAGAAATGGCCAAATAGATAGAAACAAATTATTTGAAGAGGATTTATATTATAAATCAAAGGGTTATAAGTAAAATAATGCTTGATGTTAAAGTTGTGTTTTAGTGGATATTTACTTAAATAAAGGAAGTAAGTAAAGAGATTATCAAACAAGGATTTCAAATGTAAGAAACAGTTTTACAAAACCAGATTTGGATCAAAGGGCAAGTGAAATTTAATATCGTGGTTAAGTGACAGACTAATATTATTCTAAGGTAAGAACGTTGTCGATCAAGGTCTAAGAGTTAAATAAAATACCCCAACTTGAACGGCTTCACAATTATCGAGGAATAATATTCGTTTGTGGTAAGTGCAAAGTGTTGGAATTGGTTAATTATCTCATAAGAGGAATATGGAACACAAGCGTGAGATTTTGGGATATAAGTAATACTTAAATTTAAGTTACAATGTAAAGGAAAATATTTGGTTTTAAATTATATAAGTTGACACTAGTTTTGTCGTATCAAAATCGAGAATGTGTTTTATACCGTTAAGTATACTATGTATATAGATCGAGATGCTGAATTTGAGGAAAGGGAAAAAGATTTTGATAAATATAACGATATATCCAATGTTAAAGGAAATTGGAAGTTAAATATATCTGCTCCAAAGTATTTAAAATAGTTTTTGTTATAAATAAGAATAAATATAACGTTTCAATATATGGGAAGATTTAAAGGTTGATTTAATTATTTTGTTAAATATATTTTAAACAGGATAAATAATGCCAAATACTGAATCAGTGAAATCATTTTATGAACACGATTGCAATTTGATAGTTAAATCACCGACTATCAAACCTGACCATACGATTGTTGGTATGGAAAGACCGGGATCGAATTCGAAAACCATTCCGACCAACAAATACGTGAAGATGGTAATTGAAGATGGAGCAATTAAAGACCGTGGATCTTCATAAACGAAAGGACTACTTGTTGAATTTCTCTGGCTTGCAACCAGAGTTATTTGATTTGTGATTCTATCGTAGTTGAAATCAACGGACTGCAAGGACTACTCGCTACTGATCCTCGGGGTGATTCCGATATAAGGATGCGGTAAGAGGGTGCCTTCGGTTCATCCTGTTCCTGGATGACTTGTATGGACGAATGTCCGACAGAATATTTCCAAAAGAGTCACGTACGTTGATCTCTTCAAACGTATCATAGTTGGGTCGCTCCCAACTAGGGTATTTTTGTGGATGTCAATTGGTGATATCTGGCGGATCTGACGATGTGGCATTCAAAGTGAATGATGACCATATGCTCTAAAAGATAAATTTCTAGTCTCAAGCCTCACAACCGGGAAATGACAAAAATCGGGCTGGCAGCATGGCTATGTGGGTCGCTCCCATTAGGGAGCATAATCACCTATCTAGAGAAATTCCATTTGCTTCTTTAATCTATTTCAATGCTGTCCCTTTTCAGGAGATGGTTGCTGATCCCAACCGTCGGTGATATACATTCGATACACTTAAGCGAAATGAGTGGTTGGTCATGTGTGGGCCGGGTTGCAAGACGTTCTTGTTGAACCCAGTGTATTCGCCTCTAGAGATATACTATCGGTAGGTGGTACCATACCTTGTCATAGTCGGAATCCAATATACAATAAGTGCCCGCGGTTTTGGTTGTATACTATATATATGGAGCGTGAGATGCAAGCGTTCTGCTAGATTGTAATCTATTTGTATTTAGACACTATTATAATATCAGGAAAAGTTATGATTTCAAAAAAAATGGTTTGGGTTATAGTAAGGTAAAAACCATTCGTGTTTATGTGTGGGCTGGTCTTACTATTATCCTTTTATTTCAAAAGGATTTTACAAAGTTAAACAAGTTGTTTGTGATGTGAATTTATCACTGAAAGTATTCCAGACTGACCCGGTGAATTTTGCTTTGCTTCAAATGTGCTTGGGTCAGACCGAGTGTATTTCCAGGTTAGGTTCGCTTGGAGTTTCAGAATCTGGAAGCAGGAGGCTTCACCGCTATTTATATAAAGTTATTTCCGCTGTGCAATTATATGTTGTACTCAAATGATTGGTATGTATTTATAGTTCTTTTGAATAAGGAGATTTGATATTATATTTTATTTGTTCCGCCGTGAGATTCTGATGTGATGTTCTTCTTCTTTCTTCTATTCTAACATTCTTTCTTTCTTCTTCTCACCCTCTAATTTCTTTCTATTAACAATCCGGGATTCAATACTTGGATTTTGGGCAAGTAATACGGTTTTTACGTTATTGTCAAAAATTCGAATGTCGAGTTTTTCCCTGGGTCGTTACACTGGTATCAGAGCTATTGGTTTGGTGATAACCTTGGCTCTGTGGCGTGACTCAGTAGAGATGGGATTAGTGATACCCTAGATTGAGTTTGATTATATTTATGATAGCGCATATTTTTAAATTGATATAAAATTATTTTTGAAACTTTTTTTGCCCAATTTATTTTATAATAAAATAAAAGTAAAGGTTATTATATTATGGGCAATCGTTTGATTTGTTAATGCTAATTTGTATGATATGTTTGGATGGTATGCTCGATCTCATGGATGTAAACCTGAACATGAATCAATTTGTTTAAAACCAATCCGAAATAAATAATTAGAATAAATCAATCCAGATAAATAAATTTGAATGGATAATTAAAGAAGTAAATGAAGTTGTTATAAATAATTATAACCTCGTATGGATTGAATTGCATGTAAAATGGGTTGATATTAATGGTATGGATGCTTTGAACATAATTGGCATTGTTGTGATGACTGATGAATTCGTTTGAGTTGAGAAACAGGTGTAGAAATGCCAATTCAGCTTTAAGATCCATCCAAGAGAAATTCTGGAGTTAATTGAATCCAGTTTGAATAGAGCTGCATTATAATTCAGCGGCTCGAGTATAAATTATCATTTATCACATAATAACGCTCGCACAAAGGTACGCCTACAAAAATATGAAATTTTGGATTTTATTTGGGTTTTGAGTTTGGATTTTTAATTTTTTTTCGACCATGAGAGTCGATGTATATATATATTTCTTGAACCTGCGATATTGCTGATGTCCTCCATAGAGGGGAGACTCTGCCAAAAAAATTCCAAAATTTAAGGTGTTAGAATTTTTTTTTGAAGATTTTTGGAAAATTCTTTTATTTGAAATAAATCAGTTTTAAAATCAATCAGATTAGTTTTGGAAATAAAATCGAGTTTCAAATTAAATATTTTTGTAAAGATAATAGGTTATAACATTCTTTCTACCTTAGCAATTTCGTGGACGAAATTATTTTAAGGGAGAAGGAATGTAACGTCCCATATTTTCTGACCATTTATTTGAAATATTTTATTCATTTAAATATTGATTTTAGTTTAAAT
Organism: Allium sativum; assembly: GCA_030737875.1. Classification (NCBI taxonomy): domain Eukaryota; kingdom Viridiplantae; phylum Streptophyta; class Magnoliopsida; order Asparagales; family Amaryllidaceae; genus Allium; species Allium sativum. The sequence continues at coordinate 19,560 of JASFAX010001906.1, forward strand.
AATGGGATTTGACCATTTTAATTTGGATATTTATTTAATTTGAATATTATAATAATATTTTATTTTCGGCATATTTGGGGAAAATGTTGATATTGCTGTATAATGTAAACGAGCGATTTAAAGTGGTTTAATGTGGTTTATATTGAATTATACAAATATATTCATTATTAAAACGATGTTAGAACGTTTAGTTTATAATTATATTATAAAACGAGCTGCAGCGGCGCTGTAGTTCGTAATTTGGCGTTTTGAACTTTAAACGGCTGTATAGGATTCAATATAAGTCGGATTTTCTCGAAACAAGAAACGTCCGAATCTGTTAGATAATATTTTTCTAATAAAAGAGAAAAATCGAGTTTTCATATTGTAGATTTTGTTTTATGTCCAAATCAAATTTTGAAATAGTCGCTATGGAATTTCGTTATATATTATAACGTTTATTTATATTAAATAAAGGGTTTTTAAATATTTTAGATATCTATTTGTCTTGAAATTCAACCTGGGATATTTTACTTTGGTAATATATGAATTTCTGGTCGTATACGTCAAATTGCAATATTTTATTTATATTATATCGAGGTACTTTAAAATTGGTTTATTTTAATGTAATTTGGACCTTTAAAAATGGACTTTATTCAAACGACCTCTGTTTTTGATGAAACTAATTTTATTGGGACCGCAACAGTAAGTTATTGCTAGATTTCGAGTTGTGCGTCAATCGGGATTATTTTGTGAGCGTGGCAAAATAAAATACAAATAAAAACGACCATTTGAACGTGAACGAGGGTCATTGGAGCAAACGGACTCGGAATTTGACGAAACAAGTTTCATTAGGACCGTATCGTCAAATTATACCATGTCGCCCATTCGCATCTCGAACGAGGTTTGTACGTGAGCGCAGGAGCCAATAAACAACGTTTAAAATTTGCGATAGACACGAAATAAAAATCGTTAGTCAACATCGCTTGTCACATCAAGTTAAAACAATAATTTTCCCGCTTATAAATACCCTCCTAAATCAGAAATTTCCAGCCAAACTCCCATTTCCGTTCTGCAAATTTACATAAAAGTCCAAAATCTTTAAATAATTTATTTCTCCTAATCTAGTGAGAGTTGGAGGAGGTGATCAACAACAAAGTTGTAGATCTGGTCGAGAGGAAGCTACTGACAAAAATTGGGGGTGATCGGAGCATTGGGGTCACCGGAATCGGCCTAAAACCGGCGAGATTCACTTCCGTTCTTTTCAGAAATTAAGGAGATTGTATTGATTTGAGGTGATGGGACCTGGGGGAAATGGAAGAGGGGAGTTCAGGCTTCGATTTGGTTGTGGTCTCGAGTTCTCTGGTGGTCCGTGGTGGTTGGGGAAAATAGATGAACGTTGGTCAGTGATTTGGTGTATTTCGTGGGTGATGGGTTCAGTTTTGGTGCACGTGAGGGCGGAGCAGGCCTCGAGGTGGTCGCAGTCTGAAGGGTAATGAAGCGGTGGAGGATGGCCGTGGCGATGGAGGTGGTCCGGTGACCTATAGTGGCGTGTGGTGGTGTCGGTTGGACATTGAACGAGATCCGTTAAATTCTCGTTTTTAGGCGAAGGGGGCGGTTCTGGGTTGCAGCGCTACGGTCGTGGGGGGTTCAAGGCACGACGATTCTGATGGGATTGGAGATGGTGGTTCTGGTGGCCTAGGGTCGGCATGGTGATGGATTGAAGGGAGGGGTCTTCGTTGGTTATTGATGAAAAAGAAGGAGGAACGAGCTTCAGATTTTTTGAAGAGAGAAAACGCGTGACCAACTAATTAACATTGCTGACATGGCACCATTATTAAGGTAATAGATTAGTTAATACTTAATTAATTAAATAATTAGTTAGTTTATTTTCGTTTAATGTTTATAAACTTAAAATCGTGATAATTTTCTCGTACGTTAACGAAATTTAACGAAATTGGATCCGTTGGGATCGCAGGGACGAGACCTAGACAATAGCACTGACTAGGGACTGATTGGACGCAGTTGAAATTTCATCTAATTTTGAATGTCTGTTTCAAATTAAAAGGAACAAACGTGTCAACCATCAACCTAATGAATTGGTGAGTTAATTCTCACACCTTCTGGAGTCCTGTGATGTGGTAAATTCATAGAAAAATATTATCTACAATTTACTGTATAAATTGGCTGATTGGATGCGATGGATGCAAATTGGTTGTTATTGTTTGATTGGTTGCAGTTATTTCTATTCCGTCATTTATTTAACTCATATATTTTTATCCAACTGTTATCTGTGATGCAAAGAAGGACAGGTTGGAGGGATCCAACCGGATTCCTATAAACTGTATTTTTGTTCATATATGAATTGCTCACCCTGACTGACACAAAATCCATTTTAAATGTCGATGGTTGAATATATATTCATCCTTGTTGTGCTTAAAATCAATCGACAGAATTGATTAGATAATTGACAGTAAATGGCCTGAAATATATTGTTTTAAACGTCGTTCTACTGTTAGGTGGATCGACGTAGTTTTAAAGTTATAAATTATTTTATAACTGAACTAGGGTTTTAGTTATTTTGAAAAAGTAATTAAATTAGAAATTTATAAATATATCTTTGATCAAGGTTATAAAAGAAATTAGTTAAAAGGGTTAGACCAGTTTTAAAAGCAGAAGGCTAAAGATTTTACCTACGGGTTGATAAATGAAATCATTGTAATTAAAACAGTTAAATAGCGATTTTAAATTAATTAAATTATTTTAACTTAAAAAGGTAAATGACAGAATGGAAATCAGTGAATAATTAACTGAGAGGTACGGTTGGCAAAATCAACCGTGCTTAGTTAAAATTCATAATGGAGTTAATTTGATATTCGTCAAATTTAATGAATATTGGAATTTATAAGTTAATCTCTGATTAAATATAAATTAAAGGAATTTATTAAAGTGATTAGTGTTAAAATACTAGTAATCTCCGATTAACTATAATTTAAGGAACTATTGAACTGGTTAGTGTAAATCAAGTAATTATTATTTAATCAGCTTTTAAAAATGATAATTATCCTATTTTTGATTAATAGCAGAGTTAACTATTTTTAATATAGTAATGTTAAAGTTAATTATTATTTTAATTGATAACAATTAAAAGAATGGTTTTTAATTGGAATTCCATTAGAAGTGATTAAGCATCGATAAGCTCGATCAAGGACATATAAGGGATTTATAAAATCCAGGTTTCCAAACAAGAATGGTAATTAGGATTTAAAAGGAAATTCAATAAGGTTTTACTTAATTGTCAATTAAGTAAAGGAAATTCAAATGGAATAAATTCCCAAGGGAGATGATAAAGCAGAATGGTAATAGTTTTAGAACAAATCTAAGAAGTTGTTCTAAGAGGCTAAGCAGATTAAGAATCGATTTGGAAGAAATCATAACATGGTTTAAACTAAATCGAGGACTTAAATGTTAAAGAGTTTAACTTAAGCAAGATAAGGAAATTGAAATAAGGATTTCAAAAGAAAGGAAAAATACTGATTTTTGGTTAAGTATTGGTAAATGGATTTTGGAAATAAAATCCATGGTAACAAGGCTTATTGTGAAGAAGGTGGTAAACCTATTTTTATAATCCAAGATAAAGAGTATTATAAGAAATGGCCAAATAGATAGAAATAAACTATTTGAAGAGGATTTATATTATAAATCAAAGGGTTATAAGTGAAATAATGCTTGATGTTAAAGTTGTGTTTTAGTGGATATTTACTTAAATAAAGGAAGTAAGTAAAGAGATTATCAAACGAGGATTTCAAATGTAAGAAACGGTTTTACAAAACCAGATTTGAATCAAAGGGCAAGTGAGATTTAATATCAGTGGTTAAGTGACAGACTAATATTATTCTAAGGTAAGAACATTGTCGATCAAGGTCTAAGAGTTAAATAAAATACCCCAACTTGAACGACTTCACTATTATCGAGGAATAATATTCGTTTGTGGTGAGTGCAAAGTGTTGGAATTGGTTAATTATCTCATAAGAGGAATATGGAACACAAGCGTGAGATTCTGGGATATAAGTAATAATTTAATGTTAGTTACAATATAAAGGAAAATATTTGGTTTTAAATTATATAAGTTGACACTAGTTTTGCTGTATCAAAATCGAGAATGTGTTTTATACCGCTAAGTATACTATGTATATAGATCGAGATGCTGAATTTGAGGAAAGGGAAAAAGATTTTGATAAATATAACGATATATCCTATGTTAAAGGAAATTGGAAGTTAAGTATATATATGCTCCAAAGTATTTAAAATTGTTTTTGTTATAAATAAGAATAAATATAACGTTACAATATATGGGAAGATTTAAAGGTTGATTTAATTATTTTGTTAAATATATTTTAAACAGTCCAAATAATTCCAAATACTGAATCAGTGAAATCATTTTATGAACACGATTGTAATTTGATAGTTAAATCACCGACTATCAAACATGACTATACGATTGTTGGTATGGAAAGACCGAGATCGAATTCATATTCGAAAACCATTCCGACCAACAAATACGTGAAGATGGTAACCGAAGATGGAGCAATTAAAGACCACAGATCTTCATTAACGGAAGGACTACTTGTTGAATTTCTCTGGCTTGCAACCAGAGTTATTTGATTTGTGGTTCTGTCGTAGTTGAAATCTATGGATTGCAAGGACTACTCGCTACTGATCCTTGGGGTTATTCCAATATAAAGATGCGGTAGGAGGGAGCCTTCGGTTCATCCTATTCCTGGATGACTTGTATGGACGAATGTCCAATAGAGTATTTCCAAAAGAGTCACGTACATTGATCTCTTCAAACGTATCATAGTTGGGTCGCTCCCAACTAGGATATTTTTGTGGACGTCAATTAGTGATATCTGGCGGATCTGATGATGTGACATTCAAAGTGAATGATGACCAGATGCTCTAAAAGATAAATTTCTAGCCTCAAGCCTCACAACTGGGAAATGACAAAAACCGGACAGACAACATGGCTATGTGGGTCGCTCCCATTAGGGTGTATAATCACCTATCTAGAGAAATTCCATTTGCTTCTTTAATCTATTTCAATGCTGTCCCTTTTCGAGAGACGGCTACTGATCACAACCGTCGATGATATACATTCGATACACTTAAGCGAAATGAGTGGTCGGTCATGTGTGGGCCGGGTTGCAAGACGTTCTTGTTGAACCCAGTGTGTTCGCCTCTAGAGATACACTACCGGTAGGTGGTACCATACCTTGTCATAGTCAGAATCCAATATACAATAAGTGCCTGCGGTTTTGATTGTACACTATATATGTGAAGCGTGAGATGCAAGCGTTCCGCTAGATTGTAATCTATTTGTATTTAGACACTATTATAATATCAGAACAAGTTATGATTTCAAAAAAAAATGTTTTGGGTTATAGTAAGTTAAAAACCGTCCGTGTTTATGTATGGGCTGGTCTTACTATTATCCTTTTATTTCAAAAGGATTTTACAAAGTTAAACAAGTTGTTTGTGCTGTGAATTTATCACTGAAAGTATTCCAGACTGACCAGGTGAATTTTGCTTTGCTTCAAATGTGCTCGGATCAGACCGAGTGTATTTCCAGGTTAGGTTCGCTTGGAGTTTCAGGAGATGGAAGTAGGAGGCTTCACCGCTATTTATATAAAGTTATTTCCGCTGTGCAGTTATATGTTGTACTCTGATGATTGATATGTATTTACAGTTCTTTTGTATAAGGAGATTTGATATTATATTTTATTTGTTCCGTTGTGAGATTTTGATGTGATGTTCTTCTTCTTCCTTCTATTCTAACATTCTTTCTTTCTTATTCTCACCCTCTAATTTCTTTCTATTAACAATTTAGGATTCGATACTTGGATTTTTGGCAAGTAATACGGTTTATACGTTATTGTCAAAAATTCGAGCATCGAGTTTTTCCCTGGGTCATTACAGTGACCTTACCCACCGATGTATGAAGATGGCTCAGGACATGCAGAAGTCCTACGCAGATAAGAGAAGGACTAACATTGAGTTCTAGGTAGGAGACATGGTTTTCATCAGAGTATCTCCCCTGAGGTATGTGGTTCGCTTTGGGTCTATAGTGAAATTGGCACCAAGGTTTGTAAGGCCATTTCCTATAGTGGAGAGGATAGGTCAGATGGCATATAGGATGAGATTACCAGAGAGGTTGATGGGTGTTCATGATGTTTTCCACATTTTCCATTTATGGAAATGTTTTCATGATACAGCAGAGGTGGTTGAGCCGAGCATGCTCAAGGAAGTGGTGGTAGAAAAGAAGGCAACAGTTAGACGAGTTCCTACCCAAATACCGGGATCAGAGGTTAAGAAACTGCGCAACAGAGAGGTTAAGTTAATAAAATTGCAATGGGGAGATGATTGTGAGGATGCAACATGGGATACTGAAGACAAGATTCGCACTTCATACCCATTCCTTTTCGGGAGTACGTTCTTAACTTCTTTTTCCAAGCTTTTATTTATACTTGCTTCTGTCATTCGAGTATATCCTATCGTTTGAACCTATCGATCCTTTGGTAGAATTCAATGGTTGGAAAATGTGTTTGAGACATTTTATGTTGGATGGTTGCAAGTGGATGCAAATGGTTGCTAGTGGTTGCTCGTGGATGCATATACACAAACACTAGGCACTAGATCGGCTCAAACACACTCATGCTGCATATGGATGCGTGTGCATTAGGATTTTATATGGATGAAAATGGATGTATCATCATATGGGTATTGCATTTAGATGAATGGTTGTGCACACATATAGAGTTGACATGTATACTAGGACTATTTGCATACATTTTGGTTACATGGCATGAAAATTGCATTACGAAGGTCAACTAAATCGGTCGACCGCCTGATTTTCGCATTAGTATAAGGACATATACACACACCATTGCATATGTCCATACAAGCATTAGAAAAATCTTAAGGACAATGGATGCTTGTCGATGATGGATAAATAAATGGTTGTGAATGTTAGGATAGTAACATTCTTATTAACTTGGAGATTTCCGGGACGAAATCCTTTAAGTAGGGGAGAATGTAACACCCTGTTATGTTAAATAATATCAACGACAATAAACTAAAGGATATTTAATTGAATATTGGGAATCAAGTAAAACAGACTGCACAGTTTCGTTTGTCTTGGAATTCTAGTTTAGATAGACTCCGAGTTTGCGTAAAACGGACATCGTATGAGGAAGATATAAAGGTTAGAAGTTTGTATACATAAGAAGGATATATGTAAAAAAACAAGCCAGAATTCAAAATTAATCAAATCGAACCAAGGCAGGAATAAGACCCATCGGGTGTCGATCCAAACCCCATAGGGGACGACCCATCCCAGATCTGGGCGAATTCATTTTCTGAACATGGACTTGTTTGTTTGTTGGGTTCATTGGAGATAGTCTATATAAAGGACGACATTTATATTGTTTTCCTACACCTAAAACAATAGAGACAAGGAGATGCTGCCTCAGCTTGGATTGAATCAGACTATCTTCTGTAACACCAGCCTATACATACATCAGAGACATTTCTTGTACTCTGATCCAATCTCTGTGAGTTCATGTTACTTTTAGGTATAAAAATTTGACACTAACCTTGACATGTTAATAAACCTAGATCTAAACCTATGCCTATTAAGAAACTAATTCATGTCTAAACAGTTCTGCTATAATCACATATGTTTTTCCATATACCTGTTTTGTTGTTCAGTTGTTATTATATTCCTATTTCTGTTCTTCTCCCTCTCTTATTCCCTTTTTATTTTATAAGCCCAAGCTACCTTCGAGCCTAGGCCAATCTCGTAAGGGACATGCATATGAACAAAATATGGACAATTATGGAATGCTTGGGAATGAAAATAAAAGAGGGAAATTTTGGGCATATCTTGTATTGTGAAATATGACTGAAATCTTAGGGTGTATGAATATGTAAACCTATGGGCTTAATTTAAAGATTAAGTGAAACATGTTAATAGATCTATATGTAACCTATGGTATCCATTAAATCTATAGGGTTAAGTAAGCTTGTCTATTTTTGTTGAGGTACTCATTATTTCTGTTTGGGGTTAACTCCCGTTATATTCTGTTGGGGTACCTGTTACTTCTGCTTGGGGTAAAATCCATTATGAAACTAGAGTACACCTAAAACTACCATTATGTTTCTGTTGGGATCATTCCGCTTTCTATTATGTTAGGGGATACCTAATTTTGTCATAAATCCTATATACTAGTATCGGTGCGGAGAATGTAGTTGGGAAGCATAGTTTATCCTGTTTATACTGTCCATCCTGTTTATACATGTGATATGTTACTATTATCTCTCATCCTGTTTATTTGCCTGTCTTAATACTTTTACTTTTTATATGCTAAAAGTCACTGGACTCGCCAGACTTTATATCTGACCCATTTTTTTTCCTTTCTCCTTTCCTTCCCCTCAGGCTCTCAAGATAGGAAAGCTCAGGCATGATTAGGACTTTCTCTCTCTTCTGTTTGTGCTTGGATCTGGATCTGCTTTGATGTATCGCTTCGACTATTTGTCTACTTTATTACGGCTACTTATGGGGATTATGATTTTACATTTATGTACTTTAATGGTTTTTTAGCGCAAGACAGATGTTTTTGTTTAATGTATCTTGTTCTAGTATTTTAGTCTAATGTTGTAACTAGATTTGAGACTACAATGTTTTCTGATGAAAAATAAAATTTTGAATTTTCGCTGATATTTAAAATATCTATCTTGTGGGATTCTGTTTCTGTTTACCTATAACGCTTTACGGAACTTAATGCATTATGATAAAGAGTGACATTAACGACCGTGTGGTGTCACAGGGTGAGAGTCAAGATTTTGAATTGGAGTTAGGATCAAACCATTATCGAGGTTGCCGATATTTTTGTCAATCATTTTTTTGAACCTAGGGGTGATGACCAAGTTGGCCGAATTTTGATTTTGGTCCTCACAAGAGTTCACATTACAAGAATTATATTTTGGATTCACTTCCGGTTAACTAGGCAATTTTTCCTTCTTATTACTTTTCATTTGTTCCTTCATCATATTCATCGTTTGTTCGAGTTTAACATTTTGATTGTTTATTTATTTCTCTAATCGAACAATTTCTAGAAAAGATATAGGAGACTGAGTTAATGATTGAAAGTTGGAATGCCTATATGGTTGACTTAAAGGTTTGGATTGAAGTGAAACTTGAGGAGTGTGAGGACTAGAAAATGGAGCATGGTAGTTCGAATTTGGCATCATGTGAGATGGATTTGCAACATTATAGGGTTTAGATCATGAGAAATTTGGATGATTTCTACAATCAGGATTATATATGGATGAGTAGGGACTATTTTGAGCTATGACATTGACTTGGTCTTGAGGGTAATAATGGGGTTTTCCTTCTTTAATTTGAGGAGTTCGAGTTTCTAACGGAAAATGAATTGGATCCACGACATGCACTCCTCTAATAGAAGTATGAATGGCAAAAATATTTGACTCCCGTTGCATGTCCTTTTCAAAATAATCTTCTAAGAATTCCCAAGCTTCATCTGCTATTTTAGACATAAATTCTCCTCTACACATTGATTCTAGTTGTGTTCGAGTTTGATAGTTTAACCCTTCATATGCAATTTGACATAAGTGATATTTTGGGATTGCATGACGAGGACAACTATATAATAATTGGTTGAATCTCGAGAAATATTTGAAATAGTTTCCTCTTCAGTCTGAGAAAACTAATTTATCTCAGTTTTGTTTTTAAAAGTTCTATGAAATGGGAAAAACTTTTTCAAGAATATAGTGATAAATTCATCCCAACTTCTTATGGAATGTTTTGGAAGAGAATTTAGTCAACTTTTAGCGCTCTCAAGTAATGCGAGTGGAATTAGCCTTAGCTTGATTGATTCATCAAATAATTGCTGCATTTTAGTTGTAGATGAATACAATTCAAATTCACTTAAAAATTCATTAGCATTTTTAGAACCAATAAATTTTGGTACCCCTGAATGAAAGAATGTTTAAGCTTAAAATTTCCTTCAACTGTTGGAAATACTATGACAGAAGTTTCAACATTCCTAGTTGGGTAACATCGATCTAGAAGAGATAAGGGTCTATCCATTCCAACATTGAGATTTTGAAAATTTTGATTTATTCGATTGTGTTGGTTTATGTCATTTGAAAAGTTTTGATGTACATGGGAACCCTTGGAGAATTATGATGGCTAAAACTTTTTTCGCTCATCGTTATCAAATGCAAACATATAAAAACCTAAACGTAAGGCTCAATTAGCTCTTATTCAAAATAAATAACGTACTCAAGTATATCTTATTAGTTAATAATTTCAATTTGAAGAGGGTCTTATGACCGTTCACAATGTAGTATAAATACTAAGGGATACGACCAATGTTTTACGGGTTGCAACATCTTTTGCTAAAAGTTCAATAAATTGAACTAATATATATCCGTGATCAAACCTTTGAGAGAATCAATTTCACAAAATACACTCTTGTAGTTGAATATTTTGAAAATCAAATTAAATAGATAGATCAAAAAAGTTAAGTTGCTAGAATAAGCAAAATAAAGAGGTTTTTAGGTTAAAGGAAAAACTTATTAAAAAAAATTAGTTAAAAAGATTAGAAGTTTGATTTTCAGGGAGAAAGGCACTTTCTAGTGTAAAAAAGGAATTCAGGGGGCCAACTGCCTCTTGTAGCTAAATTTCAAACTTTTCATCTTTTTCACTAAAATTTTGGCAATGTTTGTCCTTTAGCCTATTTTTAACCAGAAAAAATGTTCAAATATAAATAGTTAAACCAATTTGTTTGTGACAACCATGTCCGTTAGTGTCATTCTTTATTAGAATGCATTGAGTTTCATGAAGCGGTATAGGTAAACAGATACAGAATTTCACAAGACATATATAAAATAGCAGCGGAAATATAATAGTTTGTTTTCCAAAAGAAAATATCGTGGTCCAAAAATCCAGTTACAACATAAGTCTGAAATACTAAAAACCAGTTACATCAAATTAAAGTATCTGCCTTGTGATTAAAAACCATCAGAGTACATAAATATAAATCCGTAGTCCCCAAAAACAGCCATAATAAGGTAGATAGGTAGTGAAAGTGATACATCTAAGCAAAGCAAATCCAACTCCAATTAGAAACAGGAGACAATGTCTTAATCAAGCCTGAGTATTCCCACCCTGAGAACCTGGAGGGGGGAAGGAAGAGAGAGGAAAGGAAACAAAATGGGCTAGACATAAAGTCTGGTAGGTCCAGTGACTTTTAGCATATAAAGAGATAAAAGTAACGAGATAGTAAATAAACTGGATGAGAGATAACAATAGTATGTAACAGGTATAAACATGATGAATTATGCTTCCCAAATACTTTCTCTGCACCAATACTAGTATATCTTATTAAGTGTTTTCAACTACTTAACATAAATAGAATGATCCCAACATAGCATAAATGGTAGACTTAGGTGTACTTCTAGCAACGGGCTTTACCCCAAAACAGAATAACAGGTACCTAAATAGAATATAACGGGTGATATCCCAAACAGAAATAACAGGTACCTAAACAGAACTAGATGTACCTTAATTACTACCCATGCGATCATCTATCTACCACATAAATACCCTGTACTGACCCCACAGTAGGGTGTATTACTTCCTAAAGTGGCAGCCACAAGAAGGACACAGTCCTATTTACAGGTATTATGGCGTCTTATTTTCCCAGACAGATCGGACCCATACACGCAGATGACCCCGTTGGAACGCTCCATCAGAACACCCCATCCCAAATGAACCTCTTATAATTTGTCCTAGTAAGTGTGCCCTGACCCCTACCTAGTGCGGGGTCCTCCTTTAATACCATAACAAGTTATTGGCTAATATGGGTCCTATACAACAAATGACACAAGCAACCCTAGACTTGCATCCCCAATCAATAGGCTTTACATAGGTTAAGTTTTCCACGGGTTGATAGTGTCCCTACAACCCCAATAGATTAACAAGTTTACTTAACCCTCCCAATAGATCAAACATAATACATAAGTGTCATACCATTCCATGTACATGTTCCCTTAATCTTTGTATTAAGCCTACATGTCTCCATATTCATACTCTCCATATTTCAGTTATATCGCATGATATAAGTTATGTTCCAAACTTTAGTCATATTTATAGTATAGGTTATGCCCCCAAATTACCATTTCCAATTAAACCCAGTTTCGTTCATACTCATATTTTAGCGTTATCGGCCTAGGCTCGAAGGTAGCTTGACTATAAAAATAAAAAGGGAATGAAGGAGGAAGAAGAACAGAAATAGGCATAAATAACAGAGATAGACATAGAAATAGGCATATAGAAATAACTTAACAAAATAGGTGTAAGGCAGGTTTCATGTCAATTTTAGCAGATCTGTTTAAACATTAATCAACATCTTAATAGGCATAAGTTTTAGATTCAGTTTATTAACATGTTAATATTACTTATTAAGTATTTATATCAAAAAGCGACATGAACTCACATTGACTGGATCTAAAGAACTGAGAAAAGAATGTTGATGTTATAGTAGAGATTCTTGTACATGTGTAAGCTGTTGTTGAAGAGAAATAAGCTAGTTCAATCCAAGCTAAGGCAGCATCTCCTTGTCTCCATTGTTTAAGTTGAATAAAACAATAGAAATGTTGTCCTATTTATAGCCTACCGCAATGAATCTCGTTCAGAAACGCATCCACGGTCAGGGAATGAATCTACCCCGAATCTAGGTGGGTCGACCCTGAGGTCAACCCTAGGGTCAACACCCCCTTGCGTGGGTCGACCTCAGGGTCGACCCTCATGGGACATGGGTCGACCCCCAAGTGGGTTGATCTCCGGCGTGGTTTCCCGCTCTTCGATTTTGATTTGTTTCGAATTCTAAACTGGTTTTGTTTACATATTTTGCTTATAGGTATACAAAGTTCAAATCTTAATAACTTCTTTATACGGTGTCCGTTTTACACAAACTCGGAGTTTATCTTATGTAGAATTCCTAGACGAACGCAATGTTATAGTCCATTTCCCTTAGTTCCTAATATTTAGTTAAGTATTCTTTAGTTTATTGATATAATGTCCTTTAAAATTACGGGGTGTTACATTCTCCCCTACTTAAAGGATTTCGTCCTTGAAATCTATAAGTTACGAAGAATGTATATCCTAACAACCACATCCATCTACTCATTCATCAATCATAGGCACCCATTGTCCTTAAAAGACTTATAATGCTTTTATGAACATATGCAATAGCATGTGTATATGTCCTTACACTAATGTGAAAAATCAGGCAGTCTACTGATTCAGTTGACCTCCTTAATACAATTTATGTTTGTGCCATGTAATCAAAATGTATGCAAATAATCCTACTTTAACATGTAAGTTCTATATGTGTGCACCACCATTCATCCAAATGCAACATTCATATGATGATACATCCATTTTCATCCATATAAAATTTAAAATGCACACACATCCATATGCAGTATGTAGTGATTGAGCCGATCTAGTGCCTACCGTGTGTGTATATGCATCCGCGAGCAACCACTAGCAAACACTTGCATCCATCAAACATAACATGTTTCAAACAAATGTTTATACCCATTGGTTTTCTACCTAAAGGTCAAAGATTCGATCGTTAGGATACAACAATAATAGAAACAAGCACAGATAAAAGCTTGGAAAAAGAAGCTAAGAACATACCCAAGGGTATTGAGCGTGAATCTTGTCTTTAGTCTCCCAAGTCGCATCCTCATTGTCTTCTCCCCATTGAACTTTCATTAGTTTAACCTCTCGATTTCCGAGCTTCTTAACCTCTGATCCAAGTTTACAGGTTGGAACTCTTCTAATATTCGCTTCCTTTTCTTTCCTTACCTCTTCAAGCATGCCCGGCTCAACTACTTCTGCCGTATCATGTAGACACTTCCGTAAATGAGAAATGTGGAAAAAATCATGCACACCCACCAATCTCTTTGGTAGCTTGACTCTATAGGCCATTTGACCAATCCTTTCTGTTATGGGAAATGGTCCTACAAACCTTGGCGCCATTTTCCTTACTGATCCAGAGCGATCCACATTCCTCAAAGGTGATACCTTGATGAAAACCATGTCTCCCACATTAAACTCATTATATGTCCTTCTCTTATCTGCGTAGGACTTCTTCATTTCCTAAGCTATTTTCATGCGTCTACGAATAAGGTCGATCTTCTCTGAAGTCTCTCTAATCATCTCAGGTCCAAGTAGAAGTATATCTGTAGATTCCCACCAACAAGTCCGTGATCTACAGGGTCGTTCGTACAATGCCTCGAAGGGTGCCATGCCAATACTAGCCTGATAACTGTTATTGTAGGCGATCTCCACCAATGGAAGATGCTCTTCCCAAGTACCTCCGAAGTCTAGGATACACAATCTCAATAGATCCTCAAGAACTCTATTCACCCTCTCAGTCTGCCTATCGGTCTGAGGGTGATATGCGGTGCTCAAACATAACTGCCAAGATCCTCTTACAAGCTTCCCCAGAATTCACTGGTAGAGTTGGGGTCACGATCTCTTACTATGCTGGAAGGTACTTCATGTAGATGGACTATCCCACGAAGATAAATTGATGCCAAGCATGTTGCCGTTCTCTTACTATTAACAAGAATGAAATGAGCGCTCTTAGTAAGCCTGTCTACTATAACACAGATGCTGGTATTTCCCTTCCTCGATCCAGGCAACCATCAATGAAATCCATAGAGACGCTCTCCCACTTCCACTATGGAATCTCCAAAGAGTGCAGCAACCCGCCAGGCATTTTCAGTTCGGATTTAACTTGCTGGCATATCAAACATTGAGCTATGAATTCTGCTACATCTTTCTTCATCCCAGCCGAAAGAAAACCCTCTTCATATCTCGATGCATCTTATTGCCACCCGGATGGATAGTCATTCTAGAATGATGGGCTTCCTCAAGGACTGTCTTCAATAGACTTCCAGCTCGGGAAACACAAAGCCTTCTACCCCTTCGTAGCCACCCTTTATCATTCGTGGAGTATCTGCTAAGGTGACTAGAAGTCTCTCCTCTGCTGAGCCTATCCAAAATGTCTGCTATCTGTGGGTCCTCTCGCTGCGAAGATCCTATCTAATCCCAAAGAGTAGGTCGCACCTTTAACGATTCCAATAGACTAGATTTAAACTCGGTAGAGGGCCTAAAATTGCTAAAAAACATCCTTACAATCAACATTCCAAGCAAACGTCAGATTCTTCTTCGTCGGTCTGGTGAGTGGGGCTGATATCCTCGCAAACTCTTTAATAAACTTCCTATAGTAGCCCGCAAAACCAAGAAACCTTCTCACCTCCGTTGCACTCTTTGGAGCTTTCCAATCTTGAACTGCAACTACTTTTGCAAGATCCACCGCTATCCCTTCCTTGGATACCACATGCCCTAAAAATCTCATTTCCTTTCTCCAAAAGTGGCACTTAGAGAATTTAGTCTTAAGCTGGTGTGTTCTAAGAATCCTCAAGACCACTCTAAATGTAAGGCATGTTCTCCTTCATTCTTCGAGAAAATCATGATGTCATCAACAAAGACCACAAAAAATTTATTCAGAAACTCCCTAAACACTCTACTCATCAGATCCACAAAATAGGCGGGTGCATTAGTCAACACAAAAGGCGTGACTAGCTACTCAAAGAAACCATCTGGAGTTCTGAAAGCAGTCTTATCTATATTGTCCTCGGCCACTCTCAACTGATCAAATCCCGTAGCCAAATCTAACTGCGAGAAAACAGACACACTAACAAGCTGGTCAAATGTATCATCTATCCTCGGGAGTGGGTGCCTATTCTTCTTAGTGAGCTTGTTCAACTCCCTATAATCCACACATAAGTGAAGCGAGCCATCCGCCTTAGTTGTGAAAATGATGGGAGCACACCATTCCGATATGCTTTGCCTAATAAACCCCTTCTTAAGTAGCTCCTCTACTTGCTTGTTGAGATCCCTCCTTTCTATAGGATCCATGTGGCCCACATGCAATGAAACTGGCTTTGCATTATCTACCAAGTATATACAGAAATCAATCTCGCACCTCAGAGGTAATACCCAAACCTCCTCAAAAAATCAGGATACTCATTGACTACCGACATAGATCGCAAACCATCTACAGAAGCATCAATCGGTTCTAGGAAATTAAGCATGATAGACCCCTTAGGGTCACAAGAAATCTCGAGAGTCCTCCCATTGCAAGTCAAAGGTTTAACGACCCTCCTCTCATAGTCTAGAATGACACCATAATGGATAACCAATACATACCTAAATTCAAACCGTTGACCATGAAACTAAGCACATATGCATCACATTCAAACTCAACGCCCAACACATATATCCTCAAACCCCGACAAATCATAGAAAAATGAGTCGTGCAACCAATGGGGTTTGAGACAACAACGGGATCAGAAACAGTACTAGTACTAAGGTGCATAGACTCAACTACGAAATTAGATATAAAAGAGTGAGAAGCGCCAGAATCAAAAAAGTCCTAACTGGATGATCGGAAAGAGAAATCAAACCTTCAACGGAAACTTTCCTATCTCTATCCGGTCTGCTGGCTTCGAAAGCGTGCATTTTCCCTCTAGAAGGTCCTACCCTCTGCCCCTTTCCTTGCTTCTTCAGGCATTCCCTACTATAGTGTCCAGCTTCACTGCAATTGTAATAAGAATTCTTCCGCTTTCTGCAATTTTTGATCACATGACCTGAGTGTAACACCCCACCTCCACTAGGGTCACTCACAAAGGGATTGCACTAGTTTTGGAGGAGCGTTATCGAGGTAAACAAATACAGAAATATTACAAGACAGAACATAAATAAAACAACGGAAGAATCAGAAGAAAATTTTCATTACTTCCAAGAAGAGTCAAAACCTTTTACATCCAAAGTACAAAATAGCCAAAGTCATTATTTTCCATTACAACAAATTCTGTCTTGCATAAATAAAGAAGCATAAACTTAAAACAACAAAAGTAGCTTAATTCCCCAAAGGTAGCAGAAATGCAGCCATAGCATAGCTCAAGATCAAACCGTACATGAGCTAAACCAAAAGCAAGCGAAATCCAAGCTAAGTGCTAGAGTTTCCTCCCTGAGAACCTGGGAGGGAAACAAAAGAAAAAGAGGCGAAAGAAAATGGGTCAGTCATAAAGACTGGTAAGTCCTAGTGACTTTTAGCATAAAAACAGGTAAAGGTAACATGACATGTATAAACCGAAAGTAAACATAAGGATGATGACAAGATGGGCAAAGTAGACTAAGATGGCATGATAATTCAAGTATAAATCAAGTATAGCATCGCATGTTCAAGGTTCGCTGCACCAACTGTACAAGTATCCCAAACTCATATCATATATTAACCATGAAATGATCCCTTGGCCCAATATCATGAGATGACCCATTTCGGGGTCCTACGGAATGATCCATTAATCGATCAGCTCCCTACAAGTTCTAGCTCGTCATGTGTCTGTGTCATACGGCCCTATCACGAATATAGTTACCTGTGCTAGGTCCACCATAGGGTGTATCAAGCCTTAGGGTGCCAACCATCGACATGAATCTAGCATGCACAGTGTAAACCTACTGATGCCCAATGTCTGCTTTTTCAACTCCGGACTACGTACACGACCATAGTCCACCTGAACCTACACTGGCGCACCAACTCAGCCGTCGTTTTGGTCGCTTACAATCAACCCAGTAATCGTGCCCACCCTGCCTAGTTCCAGGGTACCATGATACATCTAATTGGGTTACTGCTAAAATGGACCGCGTAACTAGGGTTTCTGTCCAGAAGGTTAAGTGTTGTCATTTAAATTCGTGACTTAACCCTTATCAGTCTAGCATGTCAAGTTGGTTAAGTGTTGTCTTTCAATTTCATGACTTAACCCTACTAATCCAGTGTCAAGTTGGTTAAGTGTTGTCTTTCATGTTCATGACTTAACCCTATCATGTGGCATTAATTCATTAATGCACCCCAACCTCTCACATCCGACCTATTGTTGTGGTCACTGGATATGCCAGGCAGTTCCGGGCAGAATTACACCACAACTCAGTCTGACCTCGGGTTTCAAGCGCGATATGACCAACTACCCACATTGGATCCTATTGTTTGCAGTCACTAGATTTGCCGGGCGATTCCGGGCAGAATTACACTGCAAATTCAACCTAACGTCGAGTTGGCCATTTTCAAGTTCATTCTAGTGTCATGTCCATGTTCAGTTTTATGTCAAGTTCGTGCCAATTTTTCATGGCAAGTTTCAACTTATGCCTATTATCAAGTTCATGATTCATGTTCATAACCAATTCATGTTTTGCCTAATCTACCCAAATCGTATTCCCATCGCATGTAGATGTGAATCGATTTAAATTACAAGTAAATCTAGATCCAGAAATAAAGGGAATAACATCAAAACTATGATAGACAAAAGAACGAGCACAAGGTAATAAATCTAGCATGATATAACTTGAGATAATTTGTTTTAATGTCACTGGCATATAAAAGAATAGTCCCAAAACAGATCTAGCATAATAAGGTGATAGTCATGATAAAGGTGATAGTCCCAAACTTGTAACTAATAGACTGATTGAACATCACAGGCATGATAATGTTATGGACATGAAAGAGTTTGATTAACAACATGAATAGGTCCAAACTGATTTCATAGCAATATTCCCAAATGTCAAGATCCAAGATGGAAACTAGAATAGATGTGAATCGATTATCATACTTAAATCCAATCTCACTTTATCTCATGTCCAAATTACATTTAAAAAGTTTAAATCTCAAAGCAACTAGAACTTACAGATCGTGGTCTAAGAAATTGAGATGCAGAAGTCAAGTCTAGAAACTAGTCGTCGAATTTTTGAATCGTTGAATCCTGATTTGATTGTAGAAGAAAATCCCCAATATGCAATTCCTAGCCGTAGTCTTCAAGAAACAGTCTTCGTGTTTTATATTAGTTTAATTTAATTTAAAAGAAGCCATGTCCATCAAGAATTTGTGCAGCATAAGGTTAGAGAAGAATGGTGTAAAGAGAATGTGGCTAGGAGGTTGTTTATATAGGATTAGGCGGACGAATCTAGACTGAAAACGAGACCAGATACATCAGAAAGAACCCAGGCTCAAAACTGGGCCCCCAGGTCGACCATAGGGTCGACCCCCAGGTCGACCATAGGGTCGACCCCCAGGTCGACCATAGGGTCGACCTGGTCCCTGGGAGGTCGACCATAGTGTCGACCCCCAGGTCGACCTGGTCCTGGGCGGGAGAATTCCCGCCCAGTTTGCACTGGGGTTTGAATTCGAATTTCGAATTCAAATTCGAGCTGTTTTTCTGTTCTGAAAATTCCTGAAACTTCGGAGGGTCATATCTCCCTTATACGGACTCCGTTTCTCAAAAATTCGGACTCGTTTCCAAGTAGAATTTCGAGAAGAACGCAATGGAGCAACTCATTTCCCCTAATTCTTGTTTTCAAAAATAATTCTGCCTTGATTTATGGTTTTAACATGTTATAAAAATACGGGCTGTTACATTCTCCCCTCCTTAAAGGATTTCGTCCCCGAAATCTTCAAGTTAAGAAGAATGCATCCTATCATCCAATCATCCATCTACTCAACCATCATCCACAAGCAACCATTATCCTTAAAAGATTTCTAATGCTGTATGAACTTATGCAAGAGTGTGTGTGTATGTACTTATCTAGTGCAAAATATTAGGCGGTTACTGATTCAGTAAACCTCCTTAATGCAAAATATGTTAGTGTAATGAGTCCAACATGCATGCAAATTCCTAACATATTTTATAATCTCTACATGAGTGCACAAACATTCGTTCATATGCTACGTCCAAATGATAGCATATCAAGTTTCCATTCATATACAAGTATGAGCACCCATGCATATGCAATATGAGATATGTGACTGAGCCGATCTAGTGCCTAATGTGTGTTATGCAACCACGAGCAACCACTTGCAACCACTTGCAATCATCAACCATAACATTTTTCAATCACATGTTTACATCCAAAAGGGTTCTACCTAAGGTTCTCAAGATAGGATCGAGAAGATAAGAAGACAAACATGGATAGCAAAAGCATGTACATGATACGAAGGTATGTAAACATATTGGAAAAAGAGATCGAGAATGTACTCTCAAAAAGAAGTGGGTATAGCAATCGTATCTTTTTTCAGTTTCCCAAGTCGCGTCTTCTTGGGCTTCACTCCACTGTACTTTAACTAGCTTGACTTCTCGATTCCTTAGCTTCTTGATCTCCATTCCTAAGACACGAATCGGAACTCGCCTCAATGTTGCTTCCTTTTCCACTTCTACGCCTTCAAGGATGCTTGGCTCAACCACTTCGGCAGACTCATGTAAGCACTTGCGGAGATGCGAAACGTGAAAGACATTGTGTACTCCGGCCAGCCTCTCGGGCAACTCTACCTTATAGGACATCTGTCCAATCCTCTCGATGATAGGGAACAGTCCTACGAACCTCGGTGCTAACTTTCCAACCACTCCAAAGCGAGCCACATTGCATAAAGGGGAAACTTTTATAAAGACCATATCTCCGACTTCAAACTTTAGGTCTGTCGTTCTCTTGTCCGCGTAGGATTTCTGTCTATCTTGGGCCGTTTTCATCCGTCTTCTAATCAACTCAACCTTCTCGGAAGTGTCCCTTATCATGTCGGGTCCAAGTATGAGCTTGTCTGCCGACTCCCACCAACAAGTTGGTGACTTGCACGGTCTTCCGTATAAAGCTTCGAATGGTGTCATCCCTATGCTAGCTTGGTAACTATTATTATACGCGAACTCAACGAGAGGTAGGTGATCTTCCCAAGTACCACCAAAGTCAAGAATGCATAATCTCAAAAGATCCTCTAGTACCTTATTTACCCTTCCGGTTTGTCCATCCGTCTGTGGGTGATAGGCCGTGCTTAAACTTAGTCGTGTACCCATTGCTTCTTGTAAACTATTCCAAAATTCGCTAGTGAAAATCGGGTCACGACCGCTAACTATAATAGAAGGAACTCCGTGCAACCGTACTATCTCTCGAAGGTATAAAGACGCTAGCCATGATGCGGTCCTCTTGCTCTTCACAGGAATGAAGTGAGCGCTCTTCGTGAGTCTATCTACTATAAACCATATGCTAGTATTGCCCTTCCTTGACCTAGGCAATCCATCCACGAAATCCATTGAGACACTCTTCCATTTCCACAGTGGAACCTCCAAAGGATGCAATAGCCCACCGGGCTTTTTCGACTCGGCCTTTACTTGTTTGGCACACCATGCACTTAGAAATGAATTCCGCCATGTCCTTTTTCATCCCGTTCCAAAAGAAAATGCATTTCATATCCTTGTACATTTTATCCCCTCCGGGATGTATAGTCATCTTCAAGTGATGCGCCTCTTCGATAACTCTCTTTACTAAGTCTCCCACTTGTGGGACACATAGTCTACCATCACGCCTTAGCCATCCCTTGTCATCTATGGTCTACATACTGAGGTGACTTGACATCTCAACTCTAATCAACTTGTCCATGATCTCGACTATCTGTGGGTCTTCCTTCTGTGAAGTCCCTACTTGGTCTAGAAGCGTAGGCCTTAACTCGAGAGATGCTAACGTGCTAGCCAACGACTCAACAACAGGTGCTAAATCAAAGGTTGTTATAAATTCTAGACGTTTCCTTTCAACAAACAAAGGACTCAAAGTCAACCTTTTCCTACTTAGCGCATTCGCCACCACGTTACCCTTGCCAGGGGTATAAGCTATATCGAAGTCATACGATGCCAAGAATTCCATCCACCTCTGTTGCCTTAGATTCAAATCTTTTTGCGAAAAGAGGTACTTAAGCGATTTGTGATCGGTATACAAATCAAACTTCTCACCTAGAAGATAGTGGCGCCAAGACTTAAGCGCAAAAACAATCGTGACCAATTCCAAGTCATGTGTGGGTAGCTTTTCTCGTGAACTTTAAGTTGTCTACCCCCATAGCATATCACTTTCCCTTCTTGCATTAAGACAACGCCTAATCCCGTGCCACACGCATCTGTGTACACCGTAAACATCTTACCTCCGTCGGGTAATGCCAAAATTGGAGCTGTGGTACGGGCTCTCTTAAGCCTTTGAAAAGCAACGTCACACTCTATGTCCCATGCGAAAGCTAGGTTCTTCTTCGTTAATCTAGTAAGAGGGGCTGAAATCTTAGCGAAGTCCTTAATGAACTTCTTATAGTAGCCCGCCAAACCGAGAAAGCTTCGCACTTCCGTTGCATTCTTAGGAACTTTCCAGTCTTGTACCGCAGCTACCTTTGTGGGGTCCAAGGCTATACCTTGCTTAGAAACTACATGTCCAAGAAACCGAACATCTTTCCTCCAAAAATGACACTGGGAGAACTTAGCCTTTAACTCGTGTTCTCTAAGCGTATCCATGACTTCCTTGAGATGTCTAGCATGTTCTTCCTCATCCTTTGAGAAGACCAAAATATCGTCCACGAAGACCACCACAAACTTGTTAAGGAACTCTCAGAACACCCTGCTCATTAAATCAACGAAATACGCGGGTGCATTCGTCAAACCAAACGACATGACGAGCCATTCGAAGAATCCATCCGGAGTCCTAAACACGGTCTTGTCAATGCTATCCTCAGCCACTCTAAGCTGATGGAATCCTGTAGCTAGATCAAGTTGAGAGAAAACAGATGCTCCTACAAGCTGGTCGAACAAGTCGTCGATTCTCGGTAGTGGGTGCCTATTCTTCTTAGTCATCTTGTTTAACTCATGATAATCTACGCATAGACGAAGCGAACCATCCACCTTAGTAGCGAATACCACCGGAGCACCCCATTCAGAAATGTTTCGCTTAATGAAATTTTTATCTAGCAACTTCTTAACTTGCTTACTAAGCTATTTTCTCTCTCGCGGGGCCATGTGTATAACGGGCAATGCAACTGGCTTAGCATTATCAATAAGATATATACAGAAATCTATCTCGCGTTTAGGGGGTAACCCCTTAACCTCATCAAAGACATTAGGATATTCTCGGACTACCCTTACTGATTGCAAATCATCGATAGACGAGTCAAGAGATTCTAGATAACATAACATGACATGACCCATAGGGTTACAACAAATTTCAAGGGTATTACCAAGGCGAGTCACAAGCCTAACAACCCTTCGTTCACAATTGAGAATGGCTCCATTATTGGACAGCCAATCCGTGCCTAGAATCAAACTGTATCCCATAAATCCGAGAACATAAGAATTACACGTGAATTCAACGCTTAAGATAGAAATCCTCAGATCCACACAAATCATAGATAAACGAGCAGAGCCACCAATTGGATTTGAAACAATAACGGGATTCTCAACTAGATTAGTACTTAGGTGCAGAGTTTCAACAATATCAGAAGAAATAAAAGTATGCGATGCGCCAGAATCAAACAAGGTTCGAACAGGATGATCAAAAATATAGACTAAACTTTCGACAGAAATATTTCTACCTCATTCTTGCGGAGGTACCGTGAGAGCACGGACTTGTCCTCCAGAAGAAGGTCCAGCTCCCTGCCCTTGCTTCCTTGGGCAGACCTTAGCGATGTGCCCTGTCTCACCATAGTGGAAACAGCCACCCATCTTCCTTTTCTTCTTCCTGCAATCTTTGACCAAATGTCCAGGAATGCCATAGAAATTACACTTTCTCTTTTCATGGGATTTGTTGTCCTTCCCACCTTTCTTTAGATCAGTCTTCTTGTTCTGTGACCTTCCCCCTTCTTATCTTGTGGCCCTTATGCTTTTGTCTCATTCTTGCCCTTGTCTTCCTCACTTAAGAGTGCCATGTCTACTAACCTTTCGTAAGTAGCCCCCATAGGTATGTGTATCATAACCAAGCTATGGAGTGGCTCATTCAACCCCTTGATAAAATGGAGAGTCTTCTTATGAGGTGTATTCACTAAGTCCAGTCCAAACTGTGCCAGCTGATTGAATGTATTGACGTACTCCTTGACTGTCATACTCCCTTGCTTAAGAGATAAGAACTTTTCCAGCTATAGACTTTGTTCAGCTTGTGAGAGGAATTTCATCTCAAACCTTATCCTGAAATCCATCCATGTGCCAACATGTCTTTCAGCGTTAGTGACTTCCCACCAATAGGAAGCTTCGTCTTTGAGCAACCATACTGCCAATTGTACCTTCTGCCTATCGTCCACTCAAAGATAACGAACATATCCTCAGTTTCTTTGAGCCAGTTCTTCACTTCTATGAATGATTGTAACACCCCGTGAGTTCTATAATGTTAATCTTCACAAATTAAAGTATAATTAATTCTAAATTAAAGAATTAAGGGAAACGGGTTACGCCATTGCGTTCGTCTCGGAATTCTGCTTGAGATAGAGTCCGAGTTTGCGTGAATCGGACCCCGTATGAAGGAGTTATGGCCTTCGGAAGTTTCAGAATAAAATTTAAATTCAAACAGCTCAGTTTAAAATTCAAAAATTCAAAAATAGGTTCAAACTGGGCTAGGCGTGAAAATTCCCGCCCAGAGACTAGGCCGACCATATGGTCGACCATGGTGTCGACCTGGTCCCCCCCAGGTCAACCATAATGTCGACCTGGGTGTCGACCTGCTTGGTCGACCTGGCTGGCTGGGTATGGCTCGAATTTCTGTGGCTCTGTGAGTCACTAGGGCTGACGTGTCACCTCTTGATTGGCTCTTTGAACTTTGGATGGCCTAGATTCCTCCTGTCTTCATCTGACGGCTCAAAACAATTTAAAAATCTATAAATACACCCTAAGTCTCAACTGAAAATTCACACAAAAAAATAAGAAAGGAGTCGTCATGCTGCTAGGGGGAATTGAACATAGCCGTCAAGAGAGGAAAGCCTAAGAGACAAATCAAATTAAGAAGAAGATTAAAGTTTAATCAAATTAATCAACGCAACGTTAGTCTACCCAAAGGAGTGCATCTCAATTTCAGAATTCAGAATCCAGAATTCAAGATTCTGCATTCGTTGTAAGTATAGTAACCTTTCAGAATATGAATAAAAACTGTGATGTGATTCGGTGTAAATGAAAATAGAATGGTGTTATTGTATAAATTCTGTGCATTGTAATGTTTATATCATGACTTGTGTATTGATGTTTGTGGCATAAATTGATGGATGCAAGCCTATTGAACAATTGTATATGAAAACAATGGCACTTGCAAGTTTGTGGCCAGAACTAGAAATTGATCCCTTATGTATATGTCGATGGCATGGACTATGTATATTCTCTTAGTCTAAATTAGAATTATGTAAACATGTTCTAGATTTGAAACCTTTTATGCCTACAAGACCCAAAACCTATGATATCATTCTCATGTTCATTTGCAAGTATAATTGGATCTATGTTAAGTATTGTTTGGGTTTCATAAACTATGCAAGTTCATGTTTATTTGCAAGTATAATTGGATCTATGGTAAGCATCGTTTGGGTTTCATAAACTATGCAAGTTCATGTTGAAATAGGCTATATGATTTGAGGTAAAAAAAAATTGTACATTTTGGTGAATATTCAATGTGCTAGTTTTGTGGTCGACATTATGCCAAGTTCAACATGTTTAAACATAAGTTTGTATTAGCCTAAACTATGCCATTTCATATTTCACCTACTTAGTTATACTTTGATTTGAATGCAAGTTCACATGACCCATCATTTATGTTAGTATCACTAAATTGCAAGTTCATGCGCCACACACCCTTATATGTTGTAAAATATTACATGTTATTGATTTCCCCTTTTCTCACGTTTATAAAGTTGGGCTGAATTGTGTCGAGCCCAACATTTGTTATAATGTTACGAACGTTACAAACGGGGGTAATAACGTTGGGTGTAAAACATGAAAAATATATATGCTGGCATGTTTGGCACATGCCAATGACAATGACATTTAAGCAGTATGAATTAACATACCCAAGAATAAAAGATATGACATTTACATATATAATTGAGAAGTAATAAAATATGTAAATTTAGAAAACACGATGTGCTTAACCCGAAGTTGGATTGAGTTGTGATGTAAACCTGCCCGGACCCGCCCGACTGTCCAGTAGTCACAACAATACCTATCCAATGTGGGTGGTCAAGCATTGAGCCCAATAAAGACCCGAGGTTAGACCGAGCTACGGTGTAAACCTGCCCGGAACCGACCGGCACATCTAGTAACCGTAGCAATACCTGTCTAATGTGAGTGGTCTGGTGCTCCTAAGAGGCTAAGGACAGATGGTAGGGCTAAGTCAACTATAAAACTTAACCAAATTCAACATGTTAACAAGAATTGATGGGTGGGGTTAGGTAAATACAGACACTTAACCACTTAACATGTTTGACTAGAAAATCCTGGTAACGAGGGACCCATTTCAGCAGTAACCCAAGTTAGGTATCAATGGTACCCTGAAACTAGGCAGGGTGGGGCACGATTACTGGGCTGATTATAAGCGGTCAAACGACGGCGGTGGGTGCACAGTGTAGGTCTAACGGGGTGCGGGCGTGCACACACTTTGGAGCAGACAACCAGGGCACTGGGGACACCAGTAGTATAACCTATGCCTTCTAAAATTTGTGTCGGGGCCGCCACCATGGGTCTTGATACACCCTATGGTGGGACCAGCATAGGTATCTACAATTCTTGGGGGTCGTATGACACATGTTAACGCAAGTAGGAGCCGATCTTTTAATAAGAATGGGGATCACTTCACCCTCACCGTGGGGTGCCAGTTAGAATAAACCCGAGTAGATGTAGAGATACAGTATGGGTGCGATAGTACATTCGACACTTCCTTAGCTTGTGACACTTTCCTATTTTCAGTATATATCTATCATGCCCTTTTCTTATTCACATACCGAAGAGTTACTAGATTTACTCAGGCTTTATGTCTGACTCTATTTTCTTTTCGTCTTCTTTCCTTTCATTCCCCCCTAGGTCCACAGGGAGGAAATAGCTCAGCTCAGTCAGGCTCTTTACAAGCTCCAAGAACGTAGATGTATGATTTGGATCTCTTTTGCTCGGATTTTGGCTTTGGATATCACTATGGGGATTTTGTCACTTTATTTATGTTTTATGCTTCTTTAATAATCAAGACAGTTATGAGGTTGTAATGATGGAAGTATTTTGAGACAATTATGGAATGTTTTGTTTTGAACACGTATTGATGAAATAAAAGTCTGTTTGGTTTTTGCTGTTTAAAATATGTGTATTTATATCTGTCTTGAGTCTATCTGTGGCTTTTACTTATAAACCTCCACCAAAATTAAGGCATTCCCTTTGTGAGTGACCTTAACGGAGGTGGGGTGTTTCAATGGTTCAGTTCCCTTGAAATCCTTTCCACCCATGGCCCTAAAATCTCTACAGATCTTGGAGAAAGCATTTGCATGAGGAGGAGGCGGAGGAGGAGGAACCGCTGCAGCTGGAGGAGGAATATCTGCTGGCCTGCATCGTTGGCCCTAGCTTCTAAGTACCTCCTGAACCAGCCAGGTATTGGCACGCCCTCTGGAAGGTTAAGATTCCCAGACATGCTGAAATGAAAAAGAAGGGATTCAAAACGAGGAAAAAAAGGATAGTGCTAATGGTTTTTGGGGAATAGCCTTTAAATAAAACAAGATTTTTCATGAAAAATGCTTCTTTGTAAACGGTTTTGAAAATAGTTTTAGAAGGTTTTAAAAACTTTTGCCCAATCTGGTAACCTTCTGCTCTGATACCAAGTGTAACACCCCACCTCCGCTAGGGTCACTCACAAAGGGAATGCACTAGTTTTGGAGGAGCATTATCGAGGTAAACAAATACATAAATATTACAAGACAGAACATAAATAAAACAGCGGAAGAATCAGAAGATAAATTTCATTACTTTCAAGAAGAGTCAAAACCATTTACATGCAAAGTACCAAATAGCCAAAGTCATTATTTTCCATTACAACAAATTCCGTCTTGCATAAATAAAGAAGCATAAACTCAAAACAACAAAAGTAGCTTAATTCCCCAAAGGTAGCAGAAATGCAGCCATAGCATAGCTCAAGATCAAACCGTACATGAGCTGAACCAAAAGCAAGCGAAATCCAAGCTAAGTGCTAGAGTTTCCTCCCTGAGAACTTGGGGGGGAACGAAAGAAAAAGAGGCGAAAGAAAACGGGTCAGTCATAAAGACTGGTAAGTCCTAGTGACTTTCAGCATAAAAACAGGTAAAGGTAACATGACATGTATAAACCTAAAGTAAACATAAGGATGATGACAAGATGGGCAAGGTAGACGAAGATGGCATGATAATTCAAGTATAAATCAAGTATAGCATCGCATGTTCAAGGTTCACTGCACCAACTGTACTAGTATCACAAACCCATGTCATATATTAACCATGAAATGATCCCTTGGCCCAATATCATGAAATGACCCATTTCGGGGTCCTACGGAACGATCCATTAATCGATCGGCTCCCTACAAGTTCTAGCTCGTCATGTGTCTGTGTCATACAGACCTATCACAAATGTAGTTACCTGTGCTAGGTCCACCATAGGGTGTATCAAGCCCTAGGGTGCCAACCATCGACACGAATCTAGCATGCACAATGTAAACCTACTAATGCCCAATGCCTGCTTTT
>JASFAX010001907.1:0-48259 GCA_030737875.1 Allium sativum
AATGATTTAGAAAGAATTGGGATGAAAAACTCCATATTTGAAAAGATAAAAATAGATTTTTATCGAAATGAACTAGTTTTAAACTAGAATTATAATTCTATTTATCTTTAAATAAATAAATTGAATTTAAAAAGGGTTTTAAAAATAACCAGAATATCCAATGATTGCATTGGAGTGGATTTGAATCGAAATTGTCTTCGGAATATTTCGATGTTGGAATTCGTGATTATACAGGTGTTGTTATGGAAATTTGAAAGATATATATTTATATCGTTATTTCAAATACGACATTTGTTAATCGTAGAATTTGATATTGAATATAAGCCGATATATTTTCTATTCAGAGCCTTGTATTGAATATCAAATGTGATTTGGGTTTGTCGTGAATGGTGTCTTCATTAACACTGTTCTTGAACCCTGTGGAGAAAAGATTAAATCTTGTTATTTAGATTTAATGAAGTGTACCAATTAAATAATATTTAATTGGAATTGAATTGATATTGATTTTTGGGTTTATCGTGAACAGTGTTTTAAACAACACTCGTTCTTTAACCCGATAATTAATGAATGTGATTTTGGGTTTATCGTGAATAGTGTTTTAAACAACACTCGTTCTTTAACCCGATAATTAATGGAATGTGACTTTGGGTTTATCGTGAACCGTGTTTTAAATGACACGGATTCTTTAACCCAGTTAATGATTAAAACTAAGTGGAGTTTTAATGAATCTTTAATTAGATTGAAATGATCGAGAATGGAGTATCACCAGTTTTGCTCCAGGCGATAGTAAAATCTTTAATTAGATTTGAACGTGAAATGGTAATTGAATTTACCGATAACACCATGGTGTTAGATATGAAGTATTACCAGTTTTACTTCATGGGATGAATAGGTTGGGATTGGGAAATTAAAACCAATGATTACTACGGTAAGGTTCGCTAATTCCGACTAGTTGAATCGAAATTCAAAAGAAGATTAAAGGATAAAATCTTAATGATTTATCTTTGATAAAATTAATGGGAACCTTTCCCTATGAATGTGAAATTTAGAAACTAACTGTCGGTTAGCCAAGCAGAATGGTTTTCTAGATATTGATCTGATGTTGGTTTCGGCCTTCAGGGTTAATATTTGGGGAATTATTCTCTTGATTAATTTATGGTTAGTGACTGATAAATTGGAATGAGGCGTATGTTGTGTTTGTGTAACACTTATTTAAAGTATACGCGAGTTATTCGGAAAGACCGGGTTTATCCCATTCTGAATAACTGATACGACGATAAGTCGAAGATGAAGACGGTGGTCGAAGACCAGAAGTCTTCACGTCGTTTGGGTGATTACTGAGGATCTTGATTGGGCTGTACACCCAAGAAGATGGAAACAGTTGGTGATCGTCCAGACGTACTTGGAGATCGATGGATATGCGGGGTACTAGGTGCCTCCGGTTTCGTTCAGACCCAGAACAGATTTGTAAATGGACTGTGTGTCTGACATTGGATTTTAGTCCGTGTGATTGATCTCTATTAAATATATATCTGTTTGGCGGCGGAGAATTTATTCTCTTGCTTAACGCCCTTCTCTGAGACGTACGAGCTCAGGGGTTATATATTGATGGATATCAATCGCATGGAGTGAATTGCCTGTGTGGCATGCCTAAGTGGCAAATGATCAAGGCTTCTGTTGAAAAGCAAAGTCTTGTGGTTGATGATCGAAGCACGGCCTTTGTGGCGTAGCTTTGTGTAACGTTTGCTTCGCGAGTTTCACACCCGGTATGAACCAAAAACGGGAGAGGACGTCAGGGAGGGCATGCGTTTCTTTCTAGCTAGAAGTGGCGTCAGTGGTTTTACACGCCCTGACGAGTTTGACTTATGTGGTTGTTGCTGTTGCGAGGCGCCTCGGATTGATCGGTCGTTCTCGAACCGATGGAGTCATTTAGTTGGCTCACCTACGCCCCATAGGGCGGGGAAACGCATGTTCAGGGTTTAAGTTTAATCCACATCGGTGGACTGGCCCTGAGGATCCAAAGGCCCACCTGAGTCTGGGTCCTGAGGCTCGGGCTAGAGAGTCTCGAATCGGTTGAGGACTATCTTTTGCCTCGGTTCATAGATGGAAACCCAATTTACAAATACGTGATTCTGTGGTTTTATTTGTAGAGCCTAGTATGGCGACATAGTGGGATGGGGCGCTTATGCCGCCTATGATTGATACTTATGATTTGAAGTTGTTTTATACACTATGCACTTATAGTAGTATCAAATGATTTGTTTTAAACGTATTAAGCATGTTTGGCTATTATAAGGGAAAACCCTATCCTCGGCTGCGTTGCATTGTGTGATGGGACCTGGGTCTTATAATAGCTTCATTTTTAGAAAAGCATTCGCTGTTTACTTATATGCACTGGTATTCTTGGGAGGAAGCCCGTTCCGTGTTATACGGCGTGGTCCCTTGATTTACCTAACTTTAAAAATAAAGATTAATAACTGTTTTAGTTCTCACACCAGTCACATGACTGACCTGGAGTTTATTGTTTTAACCTAAACTCTGGGTGCCCCTATTTTGACACGGGCAGCTAGTAGTTTTGGTTTTGCAGATTTATATTCATAGGATCCTGGATTTACAGCTGGAATGATATCCGGAAAGCTTTGTATCCGTATATCTCTTCTAGTTGTGTATTGTATTATTTTCCGCTGCTATGTATTTAAATGTAATTTAAATCTCTGATATTTCTGTGTTATATTCATTTATACTCTGTATATTCTTGTAATCTGATGCATTGTTTTAATTAACAATGAAATGTTCTTCTCTATGTGTCCTATTGTGGCTCGTTCTCGAACTATCCGACGCTTTCCTCACCGGGGAAGTTAAGGGTTTTCACAGTTGGTATCAGAGCTTTGGTTTACAAAGCAGAGAACAAGACACATTAGAACCGTACGAAAGAATTCATCAGGTATTGGATTAGTAATATCCAATGAGAATGACTCGTTAGAGATGGGATCAGTAGTATCCTAGAACGAGTGTGAAGAGTATATTTTTCAAATGAAAACAAATTTTGTTTTGCAAATTTAAATCAACTATTCGTATTTGATTATTTGTTTATATTGATTTTGGACAATTCAGTATATAAAGAATTTGCATATACGCCTTGCAAACGTATATTCAAAGTTTTAATATATTGGATAGATATAGCATCACACTCTAGTCGCCCGAGGATGATATTGATGATAGCGATCGCATCATCAACATTTATGTTCGAGTTTCGAAGGTGTGATTTTCTATATATTTCCATTAGACTGGTGTGAGAACCAAAACTAATATAGCTAGAATACATTGTTGTGATTTGGCATCAAAATATGATTTTCTTTATATATATCAAAATTATGAATTTGAAACGTTAATCAACTAATTGATTGATGTTTGTGTTGTTTGTTTATTTGTTTAAAAATTTTGAACCATTATGCCTAATTTGATCGGATAATGTATTGTATTGAAAATTGGTCGCATTTGCTTGCATATACTTGCACTTACATTGAACAGGTCATAGCAAGGAGGCTAGAGCAGAGAATAAAATTTGTTTGCCCGACAAATAGGTACATGTTTACTACATAATTTACTGTTTTGTTTGGGTGATGATGATTTTATGAGCCTGTTGGCTAGCCGCTTGGCTTTTTCTTTTTCTTTTTGAGATTAGAAGGATCGGGGAAGCTATTTGAAATTCCCCGATGCTCCCGGTGCAGGGGAGGTTATGGCGAAATTTTTCGAAAATTTAGGGTGTTAGCCAAATTTTTGAAATTTTGAAAATTCTCAGAAACTGAAAAGTTGGAGAATGAAAGCCAGATCGAAAGTAGAGTTGATTAATCAAACCACTTTCGACTTTGTTCCTTTTCGGGGACGAAAAGTTTTAAGTGGGGGAGATTGTAACAACCCGAAAATCTGGGCCAGTTTAAAATTTTTATTTTGGCAATTTTAGCGAATTTTGATTATTTAAAATGAATTATTTTAAATAATATCGACTAGAATTAATTTTGAATAGAATTCGAACATATATATTATACGCGTCGTCGTTAGAATATAAATATTTATATATAATTATAAATAGAATTGAAAATGGCGCGGTAGTTAGATAATTCGATTTCAAACTTCAATTGAATGTACCGGGTGCAAAACAATCCGGATTTTAGTGAAACCAAAAACATTAGGATCTAATTGGTAATATCTTTCCAACGAATCCGAATAATCAAGATTTCATAGCAGGAATCAAAAGATATGTCCGGTTGAAAATTCTGAATAGTCGCTATGGAATTCAGGCCCTTAAAAATGGACATTTTGCAAACGACCTCGGATTTCGACGAAACCAGTTTTGTTAGGTCCGCAGTGTCAAATTATTGCTAGGTTCCAAATTTCATAATTTTTCGAATCAATATGTGAGCGTGGCAAAGGAAAAAGCGTTTGACCAGTTTTAGTTAATTTTAATCGACTGGAAAATGGCCATTTTTCCAACGGTCTCAGAATTCGACGAAATTAGTTTTGTTAGGACCGTATCGTCAATACGAAGCTAGAAAATATTTTTATGGAATTTTTAGAGTTAGAATGTGACCCCGGTAATTTGAAATGTACGTTTAAAATTCAATATAATGATTTAAATGTAAATTCAACGGAAACTGATTGTAACTATCGAATCAGCTTATAATACATATCCCATTGTGTTCGGAATGTGGGTAATACGCTAGGGACGACAGTCGGTGGAGTCCGTTTCGAGTTCGAATAAAAAGGTTGTTTTTTTTTGGGGAAAATAAATTAAATAAAATAAAAAAATACCCTACCCTCCTCTCCTATGCCCGGTCAACGCACACACCCCCCCTCTATTCTTCCAGTCAGTTTCAATTAAAGGAAAAGGAAAAAAAACAACGAAACCAACGGAGGAACCTCGACGCCAGGCGACCACCGAGCGCCACCCCCTTGCAGCCGCGACCTCCCCCAGCCCCGTGCCGGACCCCCCCTCTCTCCGACCTACCCTCGTTCGCTCCTTCCCTCCTCGTTGAAAACCCCAGCGCCTCAAATCGAGCCCACCCGAAACCCTAGGCCTGTGCCCTACCCCTCCACCACCTGTAGGCCGGCGCCTCCACCCTCGAACCTCCCAACTCCGGTCCGGCCTCCCCTGTTTCCTTGCTCCACTTTGAATCTCCAATCCCAAAGCCCTTCTTCGGTCGACGCAGACCAGCACCCCTCTTTCTTTTTTTCCCCTCTCGGATGCTCGACTCCGCTATTGCTTCCTGATGCTTCGATTTGGATGTTCTTCGTCGGAGAAAAATGTAAGTTTTTATGATTTTTAAGTAGGTAAAAATCTGATTTTTAAGTGAATAAAAATATACGATTTTTAATATAGGAAATATACGATTTTTAATACAGAAAAGATTTGATTTTGAATATGATAATGATAAGATTTTTATAGTTTGTTCATAGAAAGAAAAATACGATTTTTATATATTGAACAACGAAATAAAAATTCGATTTTTATATATTGAATAGCAAAATAAAAATTCGATTTTTATATATGTAGTGAAAGCGGACAACGAAAGTGACGAAGGGCGAGAATGGCGAAGATTTCTCTAAATGAAGAGTCGTGGTATTGGATAGCTATCGGTGAGAATTTCTCACCCTTTAATTTAGTTTTCTAGTTATATATATATACTAGGATGCAGACGGTGCTTAGTAGCACCCGACACAATCGTCCACAGACCATGGACTTGTTTGTTTGGTTGCATAGATTAGTCAGATTATTTAACTTGAATTTGGTTGTTTGGTGGATTTGATTGATGTGTGAATGGCGTGGGCCTTCACTAGTCCGGGGATAAGGCTAGGCCTTGTCCCGTTTCTAGTATCGTGCCGTTATGCCGCCGAAATTTTCTAAAATATATAGAAAAATAAAAATATCATTTTTATTGCGTAAACGAACTGAATATAAAATAAAGGTTCATGTGTTGAAATAAAATATTTTATCGTTAAAAATATAATTTTTAACGTGAATGTAAATAAAATATTCATTTACAGACCGGACGGTTTGTTTATGTACACTGATTTGACTGACATTGATTGGGTCGATAAATTTTACACATCGCCCAACTGCACAAATAAAATCTGTGTTTGATTGTTTGAAACCCCACACGGGTGTTGGGATGAAATATGAAGTTCACTCATCCTGATTAATTAAATATGTCGATCGATTGATTGACAGGCTGTTATAAGCGTTAGATATCTATATTTGATGCTTATACAGTGTAGTGCACTTTGGTTGATGGTTGATTATTTTTCAATGCTATTATATACATGTGATGTATGAAAATCCATATAATTAATATTATATGGTGATTGATTGGGCCCTATTCCAATTTAGAAAATAAAGAATAATATAAAATAAAAGTTCATGTGTTGACAGTACTCATCCATTGAGATTGGTCATGTGTTGAACGAAATATTTTAGTAATAAAATTTACATCTTTATTAATATAAAATAAAAGTTCATGTGTTGACAGTACTCATCCGTTGAGATTGGTCATGTGTTGAACGAAATATTTTAGTAATAAAATTTACATCTTTATTAATATAAAATCAAAGTTCATGTGTTGACAGTACTCATCCATTGAGATTGGTCATGTGTTGAACGAAATATTTTAGTAATAAAATTTACATCTTTATCAATATAAAATAAAGGTTCATGTGTTGACAGTACTCATCCATTGAGATTGGTCATGTGTTGAACGAAATATTTTGATGATAACAACTATTTTGAAAAAAAGAAATATTTGAAATAGAATATTTGAAAATAGAAATACGTTAAGCCGTGTTGATTAGATTGACGCCATTTTGACGTGAACGATATTTATATCGATTTTATTCATTTTGAAATGAATTGAATTGAAAACGATTTCGAAATGAATTGAATTGAAAACGATTTCGAAATGAATTGAATATAGAACGATTTCGAAATGAATTGAATATAGAACGATTTAGAAATGAATTGAATATATAACGATTTCGAAATGAATTGAATATATAACGATTTCGAAATGAATTGAATTGAAAACGATTTCGAAATGACTTGAATTGAAAACGATTTCGAAATGAATTGAATTGAAAACGATTTCGAAATGAATTGAATTGAAAATGATTTCGAAATGAATTGAATTGAAAACGATTTCGAAATGAATTGAATATAGAACGATTTCGAAATGAATTGAATATAAAACGATTTCGAAATGAATTGAATATATAACGATTTCGAAATGAATTGAATTGAAAACGATTTCGAAATGAATTGAATTGAAAACGATTTCGAAATGAATTGAAAACGAATTCAAATTGAATTGAAAGCGAATTGAAATGAATTCAAATTGAATTGAAATTTGAATTGAATAGAAATGTATTTTAAAACGAATTTATAAAGAAGAATTCAATTTTGATTTGAATTGAAATGGAAGTTGAAGTTGCTTTTGAAACGAATTTTAAAACTATTTATATAATTCGTTTTAAATAGAAATCGGCGAAATATATATTATATATATTATATATATAATATAATGGCCTGAATAGAACGCGCCGCGCCGCGGCAGTTCGTGAATTTCGACCATTTATTTCAAACGGACATTACGGGAGATCCGACCATCGGATCCTCCTAAAACCGGAACCGTTGGGTTCGTATCGAAAAGAGCTTTCTAGCGAATATTAGAAATTAGAAATCTAACGGTTGGATTTGGAGTTACGTCCAAATCAAATTTGAAAAAGGTCGTTGTAAGTGCAGTTCGATGGCCGTTGATGGAAATCGACTGTACGGGCCTTGTTAAAATTATTAAAAATAGTAATAATTTGTGTAAAATCATAAGAAATGATTTAGAAAGAATTGGGATGAAAAACTCCATATTTGAAAAGATAAAAATAGATTTTTATCGAAATGAACTAGTTTTAAACTAGAATTATAATTCTATTTATCTTTAAATAAATAAATTGAATTTAAAAAGGGTTTTAAAAATAACCAGAATATCCAATGATTGCATTGGAGTGGATTTGAATCGAAATTGTCTTCGGAATATTTCGATGTTGGAATTCGTGATTATACAGGTGTTGTTATGGAAATTTGAAAGATATATATTTATATCGTTATTTCAAATACGACATTTGTTAATCGTAGAATTTGATATTGAATATAAGCCGATATATTTTCTATTCAGAGCCTTGTATTGAATATCAAATGTGATTTGGGTTTGTCGTGAATGGTGTCTTCATTAACACTGTTCTTGAACCCTGTGGAGAAAAGATTAAATCTTGTTATTTAGATTTAATGAAGTGTACCAATTAAATAATATTTAATTGGAATTGAATTGATATTGATTTTTGGGTTTATCGTGAACAGTGTTTTAAATAACACTCGTTCTTTAACCCGATAATTAATGAATGTGATTTTGGGTTTATCGTGAACAGTGTTTTAAACAACACTCGTTCTTTAACCCGATAATTAATGGAATATGACTTTGGGTTTATCGTGAACCGTGTTTTAAATGACACGGATTCTTTAACCCAGTTAATGATTAAAACTAAGTGGAGTTTTAATGAATCTTTAATTAGATTGAAATGATCGAGAATGGAGTATCACCAGTTTTGCTCCAGGCGATAGTAAAATCTTTAATTAGATTTGAACGTGAAATGGTAATTGAATTTACCGATAACACCGTGGTGTTAGATATGAAGTATTACCAGTTTTACTTCATGGGATGAATAGGTTGGGATTGGGAAATTAAAACCAATGATTACTACGGTAAGGTTCGCTAATTCCGACTAGTTGAATCGAAATTCAAAAGAAGATTAAAGGATAAAATCTTAATGATTTATCTTTGATAAATTAATGGGAACCTTTCCCTATGAATGTGAAATTTAGAAACTAACTGTCGGTTAGCCAAGCAGAATGGTTTTCTAGATATTGATCTGATGTTGGTTTCGGCCTTCGGGGTTAATATTTGGGGAATTATTCTCTTGATTAATTTATGGTTAGTGACTGATAAATTGGAATGAGGCGTATGTTGTGTTTGTGTAACACTTATTTAAAGTATACGCGAGTTATTCGGAAAGACCGGGTTTATCCCATTCTGAATAACTGATACGACGATAAGTCGAAGATGAAGATGGTGGTCGAAGACCAGAAGTCTTCACGTCGTTTGGGTGATTACTGAGGATCTTGATTGGGCTGTACACCCAAGAAGATGAAACAGTTGGTGATCGTTCAGACGTACTTGGAGATCGATGGATATGCGGGGGTACTAGGTGCCTCCGGTTTCGTTCAGACCCAGAACGGACTTGTAAATGGACTGTGTGTCTGACATTGGATTTTAGTCCGTGTGATTGATCTCTATTAAATATATATCTGTTTGGCGGCGGAGAATTTATTCTCTTGCTTAACGCCCTTCTCTGAGACGTACGAGCTCAGGGGTTATATATTGATGGATATAAATCGCATGGAGTGAATTGCCTGTGTGGCATGCCTAAGTGGCAAATGATCAAGGCTTCTGTTGAAAAGCAAAGTCTTGTGGTTGATGATCGAAGCACGGCCTTTGTGGCGTAGCTTTGTGTAACGTTTGCTTCGCGAGTTTCACACCCGGTATGAACCAAAAACGGGAGAGGACGTCAGGGAGGGCATGCGTTTCTTTCTAGCTAGAAGTGGCGTCAGTGGTTTTACACGCCCTGACGAGTTTGACTTATGTAGTTGTTGCTGTTGCGAGGCGCCTCGGATTGATCGGTCGTTCTCGAACCGATGGAGTCATTTAGTTGGCTCACCTACGCCCCATAGGGCGGGGAAACGCATGTTCAGCGTTTAAGTTTAATCCACATCGGTGGACTGGCCCTGAGGATCCAAGGGCCCACCTGAGTCTGGGTCCTGAGGCTCGGGCTAGAGAGTCTCGAATCGGTTGAGGACCATCTTTTGCCTCGGTTCATAGATGGAAACCCAATTTCCAAATACGTGATTCTGCGGTTTTATTTGTAGAGCCTAGTATGGCGACATAGTGGGATGGGGCGCTTATATCGCCTATGATTGATACTTATGATTTGAAGTTGTTTTATACACTATGCACTTATAGTAGTATCAAATGATTTGTTTTAAACGTATTAAGCATGTTTGGCTATTATAAGGGAAAACCCTATCCTCGGCTGCATTGCATTGTGTGATGGGACCTGGGTCTTATAATAGCTTCATTTTTAGAAAAGCATTGCGCTGTTTACTTATATGCACTGGTATTCTTGGGAGGAAGCCCGTTCCGTGTTATACGGCGTGGTCCCTTGATTTACCTAACTTTAAAAATAAAGATTAATAACTGTTTTAGTTCTCACACCAGTCACATGACTGACCTGGAGTTTATTGTTTTAACCTAAACTTTGGGTGCCCTTATTTTGACACGGGCAGCTAGTAGTTTTGGTTTTGCAGATTTATATTCACAGGATCCTGGATTTACAGCTGGAATGATATCCGGAAAGCTTTGTATCCGTATATCTCTTCTAGTTGTGTATTGTATTATTTTCCGCTGCTATGTATTTAAATGTAATTTAAATCTCTGATATTTCTGTGTTATATTCATTTATACTCTGTATATTCTTGTAATCTGATGCATTGTTTTAATTAACAATGAAATGTTCTTCTGTATGTGTCCTGTTGTGGCTTGTTCTCAAACTATCCGACGCTTTCCTCACCGGGGAAGTTAAGGGTTTTCACACTTTTCTCCCAAAAGGATCTGAATCTCCGTCAGTAGAGATGGTTAGAATTCTTGGCTTCGTATGATTTTGATATCGCATATACACCTGGGAAAGGTAATGCGGTAGCCGATGCCTTGAGTAGGAGACATGCCAGTTTAGGGGCTATGTTTCTTGAATGGAAGCAACTGGAGTATATCGCGGGGTTTAATTTCAGACCAAAGTGCGAATTGGATCCAGAAGTGCTAGCTAGTTTGGCGATCAGACCAACTTTGATAGAGCGGATTGGTTCCAGCCAGAGGAACGATCCTAATCTATTGGAAATCATCTCCAAGTTAGAGATGGACATCGACGTTGAGGAGATGAATGTGTATGGGCTTGATCGAGATGGACGGCTTAGAAAGAATGGAAGACTAGTTATGCCCAACGTGAATGGTTTGAGAGATGAAGTGCTTAGAGAATATCATCACTCAAAACTGACTATACATCCCGGTGGTAATAAGATGTATCGAGACATGAAGCAGACTTACTACTGGGAAGGGATGAAAAGAGACGTTGGGAAGTTTATATCCAAATGCATGAATGGCTAGCTAGTTAAAGCCGAGCAAAAGAAACCTAGTGGGTTGTTACAACCATTAGAGATTCCCGAATGAAAATGGGAGCAAGTCTCGATGGATTTCATCGATGGTTTACCAAGGACTAGATCGGGACATGATAGCATTTGGGTAATTGTGGATCAATTGACTAAGAGTGTAAGATTTATACCAGTCAAATCGACCAGAACGACAGCTAAGTTAGCAGAATTGTATATGAAGTGGGTAGTGAGATTTCATGGAGTACCTAAAAGCATTGTGAGTGACCGAGACCCGTTGTTTACTAGTGGGTTTTGGAAGAGCTTACAAGAGGCTCTAGGGTCAGAATTACATCTCAGTACCGCATATCATCCTCAGACCGACGGTCAGACGGAGAGGGTGAATCGTATATTGGAAGATCTCTTGAGAGCATGTATATTGGATTTTGGTGGATCATGGGATGACCATTTGCATCTAGTAGAGTTTGCATATAATAATAGCTACCAATCCAGTATCGGTATGGCTCCATATGAAGCTTTGTACGGAAGACCGTGCAACTCACCATCATGTTGGATAGAGACTGGCGAGAAGTTTATGCTTGGACCGGATGTGGTGAGGGAAACTTCAGATAAGATTAAGATCATTCAACAACGAATGAAGGCTGCCCAGGATAGACAGAAGAGTTATGCTGATAAGAGGAGAAGAGACTTAAAATTCTCCGTTGGTGACTTGGTGTTTGTCAAGATTTCTCCGTTGAAGAGCGTGATACGATTTGGCAGGAGAGGCAAATTGGCACCAAGATTTGTTGGCCCATTCCCTGTTCTTGAACTAGTCGGGAATTTGGCATATAGAGTTGGCTTACCAGAGAAGATGGCGGGAGTTCACAACGTATTTCATGTTTCCCAACTAAGGAAGTTCGTTCACGACCCAGATACGACTATTTCACCTGATCAGTTAGAGGACTTCGAAGTAGAACTCGAGGCGGTTGGGAACCGCAAGCCGATCCGTTTTGTCGAGCACGATACGAAGCAACTTCAAAGGAAGGCGGTGAAGCTAGTCAAGGTTCGGTGGGGAGAGAACGAGAATGACTGTACTTGGGAGACAGAGGAGAGCATTAAGAAGACGTATCCAGAACTCTTTGCCTGGTAAGATTTACTCTGCAATTTAGTTATTCGGCTTGCTAGGATAGACTTGTTTGATTGTTTTGCATGTTTGATCGTTGTTTTATGGTTGATAGACATGCAGGACCCTTTTGTGTTTTGGTTAGGGAATTTCGGGGGCGAAATTTCTTAAAGGGGGGGGGGGGAATGCAACAACCCGCATTCTACGCACCGAAGGATCGTAGAATATTTATTTCTTTCCCATATGAAGTTGTATGGTCATGTAACTTTGGGAAACAACCATCAGACTCATTTCCCATGTTCATGATTTTTGTCGATTTATAAATGACCGTTTTGCCCCTAGATGATCTTGTTTTGGCCATAACTTTTGATTGGAATGGAATTTTGACCTGAAACCACCTCCATTAGATTTGTTTGATGGTTTACCTTTCCGTAGAGTGGTCATACGTGAAACACGGACTTACCGTTTGGGAGATATGGCTGAAATAAGGTTTGGAAGGTGAAAAAACTGCTTAACCGGGCCAAATAGGGTGATTAGTGAATGGGCCCATAACCCATTTCGGGATTAGGGTTATGGGGAGGCTGAAAGGAGTTAGAGAATCATTCCATTTCAGTTTTCTAGCCTCCACTTACCTCCAAGAAACCCTAAAAATGGCCTCCAACCTCTAAATCACCTCCAAATCATCTTCTAATCAAGGATTAAGCTTAGCAACGTCAAATCAAGGGAGATCTACACCAAATCAACGTTAGAGCTGCAGCTTAGCATCGGGATTCGCACCGAATCAGAGATTTACTTTAGATCTAAGTTTTATTCATGGCTAAGGTGAGTGATTTGCATAGTTCCTCACTAATTATGGCTAATTAAGGGTAATTAGTGTTAATTAGCGAATTTAAACATGATAATATTCTGGAAAAATATTTATAAAATTCGAAATGATGTTTTAGACCTCTGATATGAATTTGGGTTAATTTGGTTAAGTTTTTCTAACCACATCATTAGTTTCACCTAAACATGCTTAAGGGGAAATATGGGGTTTTGGGTAAGTTTGATCCATTTTAACCTATCATATTGATGTTTTGGTGTTTGAGGTCACTTCTACTTGTTGCTATGACTATATGGTATGTTTTGTGATTTATTAGAATATGTAGAATGGTCGAAAACGCCGTCGAGTGGTGTAAATTGCTTGCTGGAAGAAGTGCAGGAAAACAGACCGATCCGGATCGGAACCGAGGGAGGACCCGATCCGCTCCCATACTTCATTCTTCGATCTATTCGCTCTTCTTGTGACACGCACCATCCGATCCGACCCGTCTGGTGTTCTCCGACCCGATCCGCCTTGGCACCCGACCCGAACCGATGTACTTCGACGAGGCTTAGAAAGAAGAAACCGATCCGAACCGTGGCAAACTGGAGGACTCTGATCCGAATCGGTGATGGCGACTGGACGTGGAGATTCGATCCGATCTGCTGAGGTGACGATGACCCGATCCGATCCTGCAAAGGAGCACTCCGAACCGAACCGAACTGATGGCTAAGAGGGGATCCGAACCAATCCGGTGATGACCAATAACCCGAGATGCAAAGGTAGTCCAAATAGAATTTAGAGCTCAGGATCTAGTTGGGAACCAATGAGTTCACTTCATAGTTGGGCTTTGCTGTGGGACGTGTGCTAAGGAGTTGTCAACGTTCATAACTTCGATTCACCACTGAAAATGGATGATGGGCTACTTATCAGTGCAGTAGAGTCATTATGACTCGAGGGGCAAGGTGATGGTAGCATGACTACGTTATCAGTGCAATAGTGTCATTATGACTCGAGGGGCAAAGTGATGCGTAGTAACACTATGAGCCAGTGCAGTGGGGTCATTGCGACTCCATGGGGCAGAGTGGACATAGTAAAGGATTAGTGAGGCTATGAGCCAGTGCAGTGGAGTCATTGCGACTCCATGGGGCAAAGTGGACATAGCAAAGGATTAGTGGCTATGTATCAGTGCAGTGAAGCCATTTATGACTTCATGGGGCAAAGTGATCTAAGCAAGGTATGTTGGGTGATCGAAGTGGTGAATATGTATGCTTTATGTACTGAGTGAGAGATGTGAGGATGGTTGCTATGTTTGATTGTTTGCCATCACTATGACATGCTCACCCCCACCCCCGTTATCTTTACACCATTTGAAATGACACCTTAGAGTGTTGTACAGTATGTAGTGCTAACTCTTTGGTTGCAGGTCTAGGTTCAGGTATGTTTTAGTCTACCTGTTATTGTTCTGTTTAGATGCTTATCGCTCATACCAGGCTTTATGTCTGACCCAGAGTTTTATGTATCTTCTTATTACTCTGGGTGCTCACACGAGCAGACTAGAGACAGGTTAGCTGGTGATGCGCGAGTAGCTAATTCAGAGGCGAGCAGGAGGCTTCCACGTATGATATATAGATATTCTTCCTGTGTCGTTGGTGGTCGCTACTTGGGCATTAGTAGTGTACCTCCTTTATCTTACTTTTCCTTTTTGAGACAGTTTGAAAAGTTGTAATGATGTTAACTTTGGATCATAAGCTGTACTTGGATTTTCCACTGCTATGTTTGTTGTTTCAGCTTATGCACTGTCTCACATGTTTTTGTCAAGT
The DNA here is from genome assembly GCA_030737875.1 of Allium sativum. NCBI lineage: Eukaryota > Viridiplantae > Streptophyta > Magnoliopsida > Asparagales > Amaryllidaceae > Allium > Allium sativum. The sequence continues at coordinate 15,045 of JASFAX010001907.1, forward strand.
ATGTTACTATTATATTTTGTTCTATGCGCTGTGAGAATTCTACAGGTTCTTTGTTAGTTCATTTCCTTCTTCCCTTTCCTTCTGACAATCCATCCCGTGCTAACTGGACATGTGTACAATGCACTTTTGGAGTAAATGTCGGTTGGTGCGGGGCTGGCCGTCACAATCTTCTTCCCTTTGATTGGAACTTTTACGCAATGGCATTGCTATTTCCATTCGCCAATAGTCTTATCTCAACGTTTCTTACAATCAAATTAACAGTATTTGTAATCATATAGTATAATCAACAGATAATACCTTATAGTAGTCATAGGCAGGATTTGTCAAACCATAATAAATAACATGTCATTTTACCTTTTGTACTATGTGATTGAATTGGTTTGGTTGTTTTCTGGATTAAACTTGGATTTAGGTGTTGGTGTTTGATTGACCAAATTAAGCGTCACCATTTTAACACGCCAAGAAGGAGGGCACAACTACATCTTTTTAGCTTCAAGGATTTGGATTGCTTAAGGAATTAGAAGTTGTGAAGTGGAAGGAAACGGATGCAGACATATAGGATAAAGGAGCGAGAATAGAAGTGCAACAGTTTGAAAATCTGAACCCTTTAAACTGGTAATAAACAATATCTGTTCAAGTTAAATTGTATGAATTCTTGGATCATCAAGGGTAGTCAAAGAAAAATAGAGTAAAATTACTCAAATAGAATAATATATAATATAAAACAACATTCTTTACAGTGGAAAATTTCAAAATACATATATGAGAGTCTAACCAAGATTCAGCCTAGACAGTGATAGCACCTGTCCTTATAATTACTGACACCACAACAACAATCCAATATAACAACCATAGTGGATAATAGAATATTCCTATACATCTGATAAAGATCCCTAGCTCTACTCTGGAAACTCCAACTGTCTTCGACTAAACCTGAAACTTCTCGAATCTAACCCGAGTATTGAAAACACTCGGATCAAGCTTGATAAACCAGTATGAGAAAGCCTCCATACGTATATGACAATGTCATAGGATAGTTTTGGTGATATTTATGAAAAATTTGTTATGATTTTTTGAAAAATGAAGTTATCATAAGGCTCACCACAGTGCACTCAAATGAACATACACTTCGAGCTCATTTTACCGTTATGGTAACCGAAATCTTTTGAATATGTAAAATTCATGGATATTATTTCTAGTGACGTTCTTTTAAAACCATTGCATATAAAGTTACAAATCATAGTAAACATAGGTACCTATAATATTATAATGACGACTAATGCCTAAACAAACAAAATCGTGGGTTCATATTGGAAAATTGGATTCCCATACAAATGACTAGGCAAAGGGACTAGCTTCCGACAGTACACCTCTAGAGTGATGTACCAAGATCCCTATTGGGATCCTTGCCAATACAAGACCCACCCACCTCTATCAATTGATGGTACCGAATATGTCATCCCTCGGCTGTTCACGACCTTTGTGAGCGCTCTTATCCATACATTACATAATTGAATACCATGGCCCTATACCATAGTATAATCTTTATCTAGAACGGAATTGCCATACCCTAATTGGTTGCAGACTACTTAGCCTTGCCATATCTATCCTATTTTGATCATTTACTGGGTTCCGAGGCTCAAAAGAGGTAATGATTTACCTTTTAAATATCATATCATCTTCATTGTCTTTAAATGCCACATTGCTAGTTCTGCTGGTCACTATTTTACTTTCACAAAAAATACAACTATTGAACTCATACATCTCCAAGAAGGGTGTTAACTAAGAGAAGGCGTCTTCTTCGCCACCAAACATGTTATGTTTATAAAAATCAAGGATGAAATCTTATAGATGAAATCTTCAAAAAAACATCCATACAAGTTCATTCTGGGTCTGAACGAAACCAAAGGCACTAACCTACCACATCCCATAAGGAACATTAGCGAAACATCCGTGCATTAGATAATTCGTAATAGAGAAACTACTGCTATTAGATTCATATTGGGATTTTAAAACCAAACAATCAACAAGTAACCCTCTACTATAAACATCATAAATCTATTAATATGTCTTCATTCATTCCACTTTGCAGTAAATTGGTTCAAAGTAGTTTTCAGATAGGAATTAACCAAATTCGACCCCGGTTCCTTCAAAATCTAATTATCGATTAAGATAAAAGGAATATGAATATATCTGGTTTTGATTAAACCTTTTTTCTTAATAAACAAATTTTATATATTCGGTTAATTTGTGTTTAAACCAAATTGGTTAATTTATTCGTTTCTTAGGAACCTTTGTTTTCAACCAAAGTTCAAAATTAAATTTGTAACTTGTTTTCTTTTCAAAAATTGCCATTTATCGATTCATTAGTTTATTCAGATAATAATTCTAGTTTATTCGTTTAGACTATCTTTTTGGAGAAACATAGATCATACAGACTTCTCTAGTTTTACTGAATATTAATTTATTTATTCAACAAGTGATATGGACAGAATAACGATGTGATCACCTTTTAAATTCCATAAATAGGACGAGTTCCATCTATATAATTTAATATCAAGTACAAGAAGAACATTTCTATGCAATCCAAAATATTTTATATTTGTACATTTTGATCTGAATAAGTTAAATGCACATTCTCTCCGTCGGGCGGTCCGGATAGCCAGGGAGAGCAGGAAACTGGTTTTCCAAACTCAAGCGTAGACACTATCTCTCCATCACCCATAAGGCGATCAATTTACTTGATTGACTCTAAATCATTTAGGTTCTTTACTTTAATTAATAGAGCATCTGGGCTTTCCCTTTTGATCTGTCCCTTTCTTATGTTATAAGACTAACATAGATGGAACAAATGTACTAGTCATTTTTGCATACTCATTTGTTGATGATGATTTAGCCTTCCAACTAATTATTTAAACATTTCATTATTCATTCAAAAATGTTCTTAATTAATTTAGTAAAGAATCTTTATCTTAAGAGACCAATTCAAAAGTTACGATATTTTATAGTAGAAATGGAGGTGTTGTAAAAGTGCCAAAACTGATTATTTAGGATAAGTTATTTCCAAATTCGTATTTTTTAATTATAATCCATTCTAAATTGTATTAAATAATTTATCAAATTTATTCCGTATTTTTAATGATTTAAAAATATCCATTTTCAAGAATTTGTTAATATGGTCGCTTTACTGCAAAACCGCGATTTCGTGGAAAAATGTTTTATCCATATTTTAAAATATGCAAGATTAAATATTGATTTCTTTTCTTTGATTTATAACTATGGATAAGATAGTTCATACTTTTCAAGCCACATTGAAATCAGAGCTATACTTCAACCGATATTCACAATCGAACTTTACGGCGCAAAATAGCAATTATCGTTGTGTGACACGCCTAGTTTGGACCTGATTTTGATTTTTCATACAACACTAATTGAAAAAAATTATTTTATTTTTACCAAATATTTATAATATATTACAATATTTTTTTAACTATTTAAATCGTAGAAAGCCATTTTTCCTTTATATATCCAATATAATAATGTAATATAGTATTTTATTAATATTTTCAATTATTAACTTTTTCAATCTCAGTTTCTTCTAAAATCAAATTAAAAAGGTAAAAATATTGATGCTTTCAAAACACGGTTTAGACTTCATTTATGTCTAACTTAATTTCATTTCTCAAATTGATTTCAATTATATTTTACTATTCATTTCCAATTTTAATTTCTTGTTAGTTGTTCCTTTTAGGTCCAAGTTAAATTTCATTTCACTTTCGAACTCAATATTTATTTAATTATAAAATTGCAAATTTTCACTTTCCAATTCCAAAATTGATTTCGGTTCTATTTTTCAATTTGATTGCAACTAATTAATAGGAGGTTTAAATCAAATCCATGTATATACCATATCACAAAAATGGTTATTACACTAGTTTAACTTGATCAACGTAATTATTATATCTAACATACATCCATCCATCCAAACATAACATATAATGATTTTAATCACTATTTATCCATTCACAACTAATCCAGACTATCACCAAATATCATAAGTAATCATACAAACAACCAAACGAGATATAATTACTTGTAAAACATATGGTATAAAGGTGACACATTTAAACTACTTAAAAAGCTTTGATGCTTTTCTCACCTTCATATTCGCTCCTAACTTTGTGGATTAAGATATGCACTTAGAATTGACACGACATGCTTTTATTTTGCTTATCTCTTCCCTTCTCTCTCTTTTTATTATTTTCTATTTTTTTTGGAAAGGGGTTCTCAGATGGGGTTCGGCTTGCTGATGTAACGGGTATGGGAATGTACGACCATGTGTAGAGGGTAGGGTGGATTTGTGTGTTTAGGCCGAGGGTATGAGGGTTGGGCGCTCGGGTGGTGGGCTTTTTGGGTATGTGCCACGAGCTAAAGGGGAGAAGGAGGTCAGGTAGGTGGTGTAGGCTGAGGGTATGATGGCATATGGACTTGGGTGTGCTTGGGAGGAGATAGAGGGCTCTGGTGGTGGCGGGTGAGGAGGTTTGTCATTACTTGGGGGAGGGTGGGCTTAGGTTTAGGGGTGTTAAGTGGTGGTGAAGCTTACCATGAGGGGAAGGAGTGCAAGGTCGTGGGTAGAGCTTGGGGGTGGTGGAGGAGAGGTAGAAGATGGTGGAGGAAGAAGTAGAGTTTTGTAGAAATGAGATGGTACAAAAAAGTGAGAATAAGGTCTCATATTTATTATTGGACCTAGCTTGGTCAATTACCTTCCTTACCCTTCTATATTTTAATCTCCTTTTCTTTATGATATGAAGCTTGCTTTTATGGGAGGAGATGACATTAATTAAGATGAGAAACGTTCTAATGGTGACTTATGAAAATTCCTATTTCCCATAAGATTTGATGCCTTAATTACATATATTAATGGTGATAAGAGGCTTAGGAAATTATTATACTACTTTTGCATAGTTTCCATGCAAACATGTAATGTTGCATGGATGATTGTGAAAGTAGAAGTAATGGTTTTGTTTAATTATGCTTATTGAAAATCATGTATTAATCTAAGACAATCTCTCCATTGACTTAGTAAAGTTTTTTCCATTAATTTAAGAGAGGTTTTAACATGTGTCAATAGTTTTATATGTTACTATTTATGTCACAAAACGTTTACTTAACTTATTTTGGTTAAAATGTTGATTTTCTACCAAACATTTAACATTTTATTTTGATGCTTTATTTAACGTACCCGTTTATGTAAACTGATCTAAAAATGGATTTCCTTATTATATATATTAAATTAGAATATGTCTATTTATATTTGAAAACATGTATTAAATATTATAAGTAGTCCCAAATTTATAGTGTTGGTAAAATTAACAAAGTGCGACTAAATTTTGATATTTTGTAAGTCAATTACAATTTTGTTCATCAACCCTTCATTATATTTTACTTATCTATAAAATGATTTCAAATATTAATTTATTATTTTACTAAATATTTAAAATGTAATCACGTAACTTTATTAAAATGTTGATTTTGATGATTTAGGACAAAAATTCAAAATCTTTATATTGGAAAATAGATAAGTTTTCTCGATTATAGATGTTATCAAAAATAAAATTACTTTACCTTATATATTAAATCATTGATTTATTAAAATTCCATAGTTAATAAATTTTGCATTGTTACGTTCTCCCTTACTTGAAAGTATTTCATCCTCAAAATAAACATATCTTCTCAAATTACTAGGTGTTAGCAATATTTTTATAGTTATATATATATCAACAAAATATGCAAGAAATAAGTACTAATATTGCAAAATTCGCATATCAACAAGTGTTATGTAAACATAGCGATAGAACATACCATCCCAACCTGAGCATGTATATGCACTTAAGGCAAAATAGTCATACCCATCTATCTACATAACTATCAAACATCATACATGCCATATCTGAAAACCCAAATATCCATATTCTAGCACGTACTATGCTGCTTAAGATATGATAACAACATATATACATTCAAAAATCAAAAATATGAACTACTGCAAAAAAAAACTACTCATCAGACTCCCCATTAGATGTAATCTAAAGATCAATCATGTCAGTGTCCACTACACCCTCGTCCTCCTCGCATCATATAATACCCTTGGTGTTATATCCCAAATAATCAACTCCCCATCATCTCCTTCCAAGTAATCTGGTGAAATATATGCGTCCTTGTTATTGTCCTCAAGTCTGACCTCCTCTGCATCAGGAGTAGTAGGCACTGAAATACCCATATCACAAACAACTTCCTCGTCATTGCTAGAAATGTCATCCATCCAAGCGTTACATGTTCCAGAATGCTCTCCTTTTAACTCCATCACAATAGGCTATACTACTGCGGTGCCACCAGTATAGATACTACTAGCTCATCATGATCTATCCATCCTAGATCTATTATAGTCAAAGGATAGTATCCCTTTGGAATAAGTGGCTCCTCCTCTATCTCCTTCTCACTAAGTGAATCAAGCATCCAATCGTTGGAACTTCCGAACTCGGTATCAGCCTTAACTCCCTCATCAATCATTGCATCAATATTTATATTAACATCTATCTCCTAATCATCAATTACCATCGATGCTCTCAGTATTGTTAGAAACACATCCCTATGAGGACCAAAAATCCTCACGGTATCATCATCACTAATTATAGTATCTCCTTGGGCGGGAACCATCTCCTTTTACGATGTCACAGTCATGTGATCTTTTGAACCTGGTTCTACACCTGAAGTCTCCTCTATTTGGGCATTCCAAAACCGTATAATTATCAATGCTTCCCTAAGTTTCTTTCACAATTCCCTACACTCTTCCTTGTAAATTTTCTATATCAATAGGAAACTTAAAATTAATTATTATACTTTTTCAAAATACCTAGTAATTAATATATTTAATTTAACTTTTATCTATACTTTTTTCAAATTCGTTAACTAATTTTATTTAGTACTTATCTTTACACTTAGGTGTGAGAAAATAAATTAAACCCAACTTTTCTTCCTAAAGGAACAAAATTCAATATTTCATTTTGCCTTAACCACTTAGATTATTTATCCTTACTTACTTCTCTTATATGGAAACTTCACTAAAAGTGTAACTTATCTTATTTCTAACTTTTTTTTTCAAATTTCTTAACTTGTATAATACTCTCAAACTCATCCTAGGGTGCTACTGGCCATATCTCTAATGAGTTACTCATCCTAGGATATTACTAGTCCTATCTTTGATGAGTCTGACCTTAATTCAAATACCTTATAATCAAATCGTAAACCTTAATTCACTTTGTATTTGTTATTTAAATTTTTTCATTTGATGGTCAGCCAAATTATCATCCATTAAAAATTCCATATCTTATCAATTATCTTTATGAAACATCTTATAGTCAAATTGTGAGATTGTACTCACAAAATATTTATATTTAAATTTCACAGATATTGATTTCTAAAGATATAGCTTTTCAAAAATATATATTTTATATTCAAAATATAATTCTAGGTTAAATTATTATATTTACCATAATTTTCAAAACAAAAACCCTTTATATATAAGATTAAAAAATGCGCACTTGTATAATACTCTCGAACTCATCCTAGGGTCATATCTCTAATGAGTTACTCATCCTAGGATATTACTAGTCCTATGTCTGATGAGTCTTTACCCAAACAAAACCAAGGTACTTACTTACTACTTAGCTTTGATTCCAAATCTAACAACCTGAGAATTCGTACAAGTTAATCCAGATATATGTGTTTATTATTTGTTTAAAGGCTACGGATTTTTGTGTTGTCACATTTTAGAAATGGTGTTTACACCGTGGGAAAAGGATTTATCACTCAATTTTTAAATGAAAATGTTAATGAGGATTTGAGGTTATTTACTTAAGTTTTCTATCATAGTTAAGAGTTGTGCAAGGAAAGCAAAGGTAGTTGATTAAGAAGCCTGGTCATAGTCCGCACTATAAAATTTGGGGGCACATACTAGTTCGGAAGTAAAATTGTGAATTAGAATAAGAAATTGATAGAGATATTTCATATAGATGGTCTATATGTAACATACAAAACTAAGTTTTGAAATAATGTTTTAGGCAAACCCTTTTGAGCTAAGTTCAGTGTAATTTCAAGGGAGAAATTCTTTTGAGTAAGGGAGAATGTAACGATCTAGAAATTTGATTCTCTGGAAATCTATGTTTTTATAAAAATTTAGAATAACCGCACATGGTTCTGAATATATATGCTTATTTTTAAATATGTTTCTGAAAAATATACTTATCAAAAGGGATAGTTATATTAGTTTTACCAACTTATCGTATAAAGTGATTTACCGTATAAATGTCAAAATGAGAATTTAATATTTTCTTACCAACACTATAAATTTAGGACTTTATGATATTATGTAAATATGAGTAAACATGTTTTAGTTAATATAATGAAGTAAGAATTTTATTTCTGAATTTGGTTTTCATAATATGATAGCTTAAATCAGACGCCAAAATATGATCTTAAAACATTTTTGTAAAATCAACATTTCAACTAAAACAAGTTGTATGAATGTTTTGCGACTTAAATAGTGATGTATGAATATATTAACAAAGTATAAAACCTCTCTTATGTTAACAAAAGATTAATTAAGCTAATGGAATGATAAACTAATTTAAGTATATAAAACAAAGATATCAAATCATATACCTTTAAAGAGATCTCATCATTACAAATTTTTACCTCATTTAATACCCACCTCATCCCATGAAAGCAACCATTATTTCATATAAAAAAGGATTAAAATAACGTAAGGGTAAAAGAGAAACTTACACATACATGTGCAAATATAAATAGCTTTCTATATCTACACTTTCATTTTCATATTATTTCTAATTTTTTCCTCCTTTTAAGCTCCACACGTTATTTAATGACATCCGACATCTCCACCCTCTTCCACCTTCTCCTTCCCTTACACCCATGGTTACCACCTTTAACACGCACATCTACCCTTCCCTTCATGTCAAACACCAACGCGAGCCCTAAAGTCCATCCACCCATTCTTTCTTACATACGCCACCTAAGCCGCCCACCCGAGCCTTACACCCGTTGAATACCCCACACCGATCCTAGTACACCCCTAACCACCTCCTAAAAGACCATACCTACCACTTAAAACTCACACATCCCCATGGACAAAACACACACACTCCTTTTCAATAAAAAATTATTAGAAAGGAAAAGTGAGCAAAATAAAAGAGAGGGGAGAAAAAGAAAAGGAAAGGAAAAGAGAAGCGAGGAAAAAGATAGCGGCTGGAACGTTAGTCGCGATGAAAAGGAAAAGAAAACTCATTTCTAACTGTAACGTTTAGCGGAGTGGAAACTGATGGTGAGAAAAATCTCATAGCTTTTAAGTAGTTTAAATATGGATGTTAATGTATTATAAATATTTTGTAAATATAAATAACTTGTTTTGACTAGTGTTGATAGAAAATCCATAATCAAATCCAAATTCCTTAAGAAGAATAAACTAACCAAGATGACTTAAAATGAGATTAACGGAAAATAAAAAGAGGATTCTTTTGAAATCATTAAAAGGAAATTAGGTTTAATTAAATCCGGTATATCAATATTACTCCAAATTTTATCTATAGTTGGATTATGAAGGAAGCAAGGTTGGATTTAGCTCATAACTATCTGAAAAACAACTCCAATCCAGTTTGCATTGCAAAGTAATAATGATATGTTGAAGATTAGGACTATCTTGACAAAGAAAAGACTACTTGTTGAGTATGTCTTTGAGATATAATCTTTTGTGTGTTCTGATTGAATAATTCTTCATTGTGGCAGTAGTTCCTTCTTTTTTAGGATATTTTTGACTGTTGAAGTGTGATGTCCCAAAAATTCCCGCCTTTCGAATCGATTGTAAGCCACATAAGTCCTATCCAAAATGACAGAAACCCTCGAGAGTTAACTTTGGGCATACAACACATTATAACAAAAACAAAAACTTCTCATTGACATTATTGCAATGTCACAACAGAGAACAACACAAATATCAGAGAATAACAAATACAATACAATACACAGCGGAAACATAATTACATTCAGCGGAAGACTAGGACGTAGCCAAAGTATAGCTCTAGCCATAATCCAGGATCTTGCTCTATAAAGTACCTACAAAACCAAAACTACTAGCTTCTCACATAGAAAATATGGGCATCCAGAGTTTAGGTGGGAAACAATAGACTCCAGGTCAGTCATGAGACTAGTGTAAGAACCAAAAACAGTTTTTATACTTTATTTTAAAGTTCGGTAAATCATAGGACTATGCCGTATAACATGGAATGTGTTTTCTCCACATGTATATTGGTCATAACAACTCGCAATGCTTTTTGAAAAATGAAGCTATTATAAGACTCAAGTCCCATCACACAATGCAATGCAAACCGAAGGATAGAATTTTACCTTATTTTAGCCAAACATGCTTGATACACGAAATTTCTCTTTTATTATCAGTAATTCTTAGTGTGGAAATCATTTTCATAAATAAATGTATCAATCTTAAATCTTAAACAGCATAATACCCCCATCCTATTATGTCGCCATATAGGTTTACAAATGATGACACAAGGCTCGTATTTGAAGTTGGATTTCCATCAATGACTAAGGCAAAGAATCTTCCTTAACCGTTCGGATCATCTCTAGCAAGATGTACATGAATCACACACATGTGACCCTTGGAGCGGGAGAGCCAACCTACCAATTCCTGGTGAGTTCAGGTTACTCCAAAACACAACGTTAAATAATCAAATCCATAATCTCATTTTAATGTATTATACACACGAGGATTCTCTATGTCGCTGCTTCAATGTGCAACAAAGGAGGAATCAAAGGTAATCGTTGTGGAATTGCATGAGGGTGATTACGGAGGTCATGTAGGCGGTCAAACACTGGCCAAGAAAGTTCTGCGATATGGCTACTTCTGGCCCGATGTGAACCTAGATGCGATGGCCTAAGTTAAGAAGTGTGATAGATGCCAAAGATTTGCAAAAATTCCAAGAGCGCCTCCCACTGAATTGACTCAAATGGTCATCCCATGGCCATTTGCTGTCTGGTTGCATAGACTTGATCGGAGCATTACCCACAGCCAAATCGAATATGAAGTACGCAATAGTAGCAGTTAATTATTTTTTCTAAATGGGATGAAGTAGAACCGCTAGCTACTATTACATCAAAGAAGGTGATCAAATTTGTATTGAAAAATGTCATCTGCAGGTTCGGTGTACCGCAGAAAATAATCACTGATAATGGAACTCAATTTGAGAGCAGTGAGTTTCTAGATTTTTGCGCCAAGTACAAGATCAAGAAGATTTTTGCAGCCGTTACCCAACCGTAGGCCAACAGGCAAGTCGAAGCAATCAACAAAATCTTGAAGTCAATCATTAAAAAGCGACTCGAAAAAGCTAAGGGTTCTTGGGTAGACGAGCTTCCGCTTGCACTATGGTCATACCGTACCACTCATAAATCTGTGACAGGGCACACTCCATTCTCGCTTGCGTTCGGATCTGAGGCTATGATTCCAGTAGTACTGGAGGTTCCAACTTATAGGAGAATCCACTTGAACTAAGAAGAGAATGAGAAACTGCAGCTCGAGGCACTCGATTTTCTTGAAGAAAAAAGAAGAGAAGCAGAACTCAGAGTCATGGCACATCAAAGAAGAATAACTCGTCATTTCAATACTAAAGTAAAGCATAGAAACTTCCAAGTTGGAGACCTTGTTCTGAAAAGAATCATGATAGGAACCGGGGTACTCGGACCCAACTGGAATCGTCCATATATGATTAATCGGAAATTCCTAAATGGTATATTTGAGTTGAAAACGACAGATGGAGTCCGTTCCAAGAGCATGGAATGCTATACATCTTTTTCACTACTTCACTTAATGTTTCTTTATATATGTTCTGAAAAAGTTGTAAATGTCATGCATTATAAATACCATGCAACATCATTACAAGTTTTGTACATACTGATGAAAGAAACTGCTTCACTTGCCTAAATAGTACGATTTGCAAAATGTTCGCTAAGATTTGATTTTGATTACAGATCTCTTAAAAGAACGTTGACGCATCTACGACCTAATAAGACTTGGCGACCATTATAGTACACCCCGATTGGGATAGCTCAAGTATTCGTTGCTCAATGCTTAAAACATCATTCGTAACTAATCCAAAGATGTAGAGCATATCAGAGTAAGGAGAAGACACCAAGGATTGAATGGACAAACGGCGTGGCGCTCAAAATTACAGGTAAATCTGCAAGTTTCAAAAAAAAGGGCACCTTCTTAATTGCAAGGCTCCAAGCCCCAGCTCTAACAAATCGTGGTAAAACCTGATAAATGAACTGACGCTGCCCCATGAAATAACGTAACTCTGAAACTAAAGACCTCCCTCAGGGGCACCCAGTCAATCATCGACGCCATTAATACATGGCCAAATAGCAATGTAAACACTAGGAATTAAAACCAAAGAAGTCCTTGTGGGGCACTTGGTTAATCGTCGAAGCCATTAATACATGGCTGGACAGCGATACAAACACTGGGTTCTATAAGACCTGTAACGACCCGTAGTTTACGGTATTATAAGTAATTTATTTAATTATTAAAATAATGGTTTGGTATTTTAAAATGGCTAGAATTAAATAATATTAAATATTTAATTTAATAGTAATAATAGAATAATATATATAATTTTGAAATAGTCGGAAATAGTGAATTGATGATATAGTGTGAGCTGGACAATTCAAAATATATATTTCAGTTTAAAATTGAATTACGATAATGAATATATTTAAATAACGACAGTTTGAACGCATAATTATATTTTAATTATAATTGAGCTTGAAATGGCGCAGTAGTTCGTTATTTGGCGATTTGAACTTCAACTGAATATACAAAATCCGTTTTAAGCCGGATTTCTGTGAAACAAGAAACGTTCGGAGCTGGTGAAGTATATTTTTCAAATGGAAGAGAAAAATCAGGATTTCGTCGAGTAGATCTTGAGTTGTGTCCATATCAAATTTTTGAAAAGTCGCTATGGAGTTCCTTTATAATTTTATATCGATTTATTTATATTTAAATGGATTTTCAATATAAATTGAATATCGATTTAACTCTGGATTTGAAATATGGAGATACAAATCCAAATATGTTATTTCAGAGCTATATGAATGTGAATATATATGATAATATTTATTAATAAATATTTAATTTGATTATTTTTAAATATATTTATATATTTATATGGGTTATTTAAAGCTTTAAAAATAGCCAATTTTGCAAACGACCTCCGTTTTCGACGAAACTAATTTAGTTGGATCCGCAATATTAAATTATTGCTAGATTTCAATTTACATTATTTTTAGGGTCAGTGTGTGGCCGTACGGATTTTTAATGTGAAAACCATTCGATATTCTTACGGTTAAAAATACGTTGTGTGAGCAAACGGAGTCGGAATTCGACGAAACCAGTTTCGTTGGGTCCGTAATGTTAAACTGTGGCTGCATGTCCATTTTCGTGATTTTTGGATATTTTGTGTGACCATAGGAATTTTAAATCATGAATAAAAATAACGTTAGCTTATTATATTAATTAAATAATGAATAAAAAATAGTTAAATCCTCCTCCTAAACCTAATTCCTCAGTCAACACGATTTTTCCGCCGTCGTTCTTCATGTTCAGTAAAACATCGAAAGGGAAAATCATACTTCAAAAAATCCAAACATATCCTATAAAAATTCTTAAATCGTGAAACAAGAGTTGTTGACGTCCTCTGGCCATAAGCTCCACATTCATACTCATTTTGATTTGTGCGGCGCCGGTTTGGGGTCCTTGAAAATCAGCAGTAAAGTTAGGGTTCATCATTTCAAGAAGTATAAGGCTTTGATTCGATAATTCGACACTGTTTTGGGATTCAGCATGTGTTTTAGCTCCTCCTTGCAAAGTTTGAAGAATTTGCGTGAAATTTCAGTTCACCCTAACTGCTCGAGCTCAGTAGCAGGAGGGACGACGCATTCTGGAATGTGGGTGCTAGTTCATCCATATCGGGATGGGTGCAAGAAGAGTTCATAGAGGAGCTGAATGGTAGGGTCGGTTTTGAATTTCATGGACTAGAGTGGAGGTTATGGGTGCAAGAAGTTTTGGGCGACTTACTGGAATGGAGCAGCGTGTATCGGAGAAGAAGAGATAGGCAGTTTGGGGGTATTATCTAAATGGGTTGTGGGATTAAGAGGGGTAAAGCCCATTTAATTAAGTTTATTCATGTTTTAATTATTTAAAAATGTACACTAACTGGTAAACCTCATAACTTTGTCATACGAAAATGAAATTCCGCGAAACGAGATCCATTGGGATCGTATGGACTGTGGCTACGCAATGGAACTAACTGGGAGTGGATAGGAGCTTGTTACAATTTATAGTAAAATAAATTTTCCATCTGGATCAAGCCATGGTTGTCGTTATTAACGATGATCGTCCAATGTGAGTAAATCTCACTAACCCTAAACAATTTATATTTTTATAACGTATATTTAGAACTAATAAATGATGACTGATTGTTGTGTGTTGACTGTTTGGTTGAACTGCTTATGTATTGGTTGAAATTATAGATAACGATATATATATATCGTTATTCAAATATTGATTCTGTTTATCAGAATATTTCATATCGAAATGAAATCGATGTTATTATATTGTTTAACATCTGTGGATGCAGGGAAATAGGTTGGAGGGATCCAACTGGATTCCTCAATATTTATAATATTGTTGTTTTCATATATTGTAATATATGATGTGATATAAAATCTGTGTTGATTATGTGTGTTTGAATGAAATCAATCATTGTTATTCAGTATTTTAAATACCGTAAGAAATATTGGGATGTAAAAAAGGGGAATTTCAAAGTGTATTTTGAAAATGAATTATTTATATAAAATCAATGGATTTTATATAATAGGAAAAGAATTTTATAAAAGAGAATTATAAAATGAAAGAAAAATATAAAAGGAAAATATTTGTAAAACAAATAGAAAAGGAAATATTTATTTGTCAAATAAATAGAATTGAAAGGGAAATATTTGTAAACCATTTACAAATAGAATTGAAAAGGAAATATTTGTAAAACATTTACAAATAAATTATAAATGGAAATATTTATTTAAGAAATAAATAGAGTAATAAAAGTAATTATTTATAAATTAAATAAGGTTTTATTAAAGGAATTATTTGGAAAATAAATATAAATATTTATAAAACAAATAGGGTTTTATAAAAAGGGATATTTGGAAATTAGATAGAGTAAATCAAATAGGATTAATTTATTTGAGTTAATCAAATAAAGTCGATTGAGTTAGAATTAATCAAATAGAGTTAATTGATAGAGTTAATCGAATATAGTTTATTCAAATAAAGTTAAAGGAGTAAATCGAGTATAGTTTATTCGAAAGCATTGTCAAATATTAGTTATTCAAAAGGATTATTGAATATTAGTTATTCGAAAGGATTATCGAATATTAGTTATTCGAAAGGAGTTACCGAATATTAGTCATTCTAAGAGAGATTATCAAATATAGTTTATTCGAATAGTGTTAAAGGAGCTAATTGAATATTGGTTATTTGAAGAAAGGAGTTAATCGAATATTGGTTACTCAGAAGGGAGTTATCGAATATTGGTTATTCGAAGAAAGGAGTTAATCGAATATTGATTATTCGAAGGGAGTTAATTGAACAGAGTTAATCGATTACAATTAGAGTTAATTGATTAGAGTTAGAGTTTATCGAATTAGAGTTGTTCAAATAGAGTTAACCAGTTAGAGTTAATTAGTTAGAGTTAATCTGTTAGAGTTAACCAGTTAGAGTTAATCAGTTAAGAGTTAACCAGTTAGAGTTAACCAGTTAGGAGTTAACTAGTTAGAGTTGATCGATTAGAGTTAAATCGAATTAGAGTTGTTCAAATAGAGTTAATCGAGTTAGAATTAGTCGAGTATTAGTTATCGAATACAGTTTATTCGAAAGGAGATTATCGAATATAGTTTATTCGAAAGGAGTTAATCGAGTATAGTTTATTCGAAAGGAGATTATCGAATATAGTTTATTCGAAGAAAAAGGAGTTATTGAATAGAGATTATTCGAAAGAGAGTTATACGTTGAAATTCGATTATATTGAATTCAGGAAAATACACTTTCCGTTTTTAATCAAGATTTAATGATTTATTTATAAATTGCCTATTTAGTTATTTAGTTAAATTTGTAAATAAAAGTTATATTGAAGTTATAATATTTCAGAAGTAGGGATTTTAACACTATTGTTATAATCAAATGATTTCGATAAAAGAAGTGGATTCGTAAATGGAATCCAAGAGTTACGTAAGGAAGTTGTTAAAGATTTAGATGGTAAACTTTGTCTATTTCGAAGTTAGAAATGTTGTTCAGTTAAGCTCTGAGAGGTAATTTTACCCCAACTTGATTGACTTCGTTTTTAACTAAGGAATGGTTAAGGTTCGATAGTGAAGGTTGGTTAAGTGAATTTAGAATGAGTGTAATGGTTTGTGTTGGCATAGCGATGTTTGATTTAAAAATCTGTTTAAATCCAATGTAGGAGCTTTGGAAATGTTTTCCAAATAAGAAATCAGAAATGTTTTCTAATATAGAAAATAAGAATTGGAAATGTTTTCCAATGTTAATAACGTATATTTTCTAAATTTAGAAAATAAGAAATGTTGAATATATGGAAATAGGAAATGGGTAAATAAATAAATTGATGATAGATTAATTTAAGAGATAAATGATGAATGATGATTGATCGATTGAATTTCCATCTGGAAATAATATCGTTGTTTGCACACGTGGTTTTCTTTGATAGTTAACTCATCGACTATCAAAGTTTTTGACCATTTTTCCGTCGTCAATACGGAGAGACCGGGATCAGATTCATTATCTGAAAACCACTATGTATGGGCGTTAGCGTTGAGATCAAATATGATGAAGATAATTGGAGACGGGGTTATGCAAGGGCCGTCCTGTTTAGAGAATAGTGCCTTTGGTTTGTCTAGTCCCAGGACAACCTGTATGGAAGAATGTCTGACAGGGTATATTTAATATATCGCATAAGTTGATCTCTTCAAACGTATATACGTTTGGTGGCCGAGGTATTCGTTTCTCTTAACTGCATACCCATGGTATTTTTTGGAAAATCAATTTGTGATTTTGTGGGTATGACAATGTGACATTCAAAGTGAATAATTGTGTGATCTATCTGAGATGAGCGTGACCTCTAGCCTCACAACTGGGAAATGACAAAAATCGGGCAGGCAGCATGGCTAAGTGGTTGGCTGCCAAGTAGGGTGTATTATCACCTATCTAGAGATATTTATTTCATTCTATAATCTATTGTCGATGCTGTCCCATTCGGGAAACGGTTGCTGATCCCAACCGTTGGTGATATACATTCGATACACTCAAGCGAAATGAGTGGTCGGTCATGTGTGGCCGGGTTGCAAGATGTTCTTGTTGAACCCAGTGTATTCCTCTCTAGAGGTACACTATCGGATGGTGGTTCCATAACTTGTCATAGTTGGAAATCATTACCCTATAAGTGCTCGCGGGTTTGATTGTATACTATATATGTAGAATGTGAGATGAAAGCGTTTCTGCTAGATGATTATTTAGTTGTGGTTGATAGACATTATTGTAATATCAAAAGAGTTTTGATATAAAGTTTATCATTTCTTTCAAAAGGATTTTTGAAAGTTAAATAAAATGTTTTGGATCCTCATAAGGGAAAAACCCGTTTCGTTATACGGCGTGGTCTTATGAGATATCGTTTAATTGTTCAAACTGTTTTAAACTTTTTACTCACACCAGTCCCATGACTGACCCAGAGTTTGTTTTGTTTTCCCTAAACTCTTGGGTGCCCAATTTTGTACGGGCAGTCAACTAGTCCGGATTTTACAGATATACTTAGAGAGCTTGGAGCAGGAGGCTTCAGGATTATATAGCTATTGTTTATTCCACTGTGTTGTAAGTGTTGTACTCTGATAATGTTACTGTATACATATACTGATTTTATTTCAAAGATATGTTAATAATTATATGTTGTGCGTTCCGCTGTGAGATTCATGTTACTCTGATGTTGTGTGTTCTTCTTCTTCTATTCTATGTTTTCTGGTTTCCAGTGCAATTGGGGTTGGACTTGTGTTGTTTGGTCAGCTCAAATTGTACCTGAATTTCGGGATACTACAAGACCCCTTTGGGGGCATCCGATCAAATGCTGGGTCTTCCGAATCTAGCTATTGATTCTGAGTCTTTCAAATCCAGTACCGACGGACCCAAAGCCCTTTTCGAAGGCACCATACAAATTCTATAAGTGGCTGAGTCATTCAGTCACAACGAATAACGGGTTTACAAGATACCTCCTCAGAAGAACAAAATGTAAGACCTCTTCGGGGGCATATGTTCAAATCTGATCTCCGAAGGGCCCGAATTACCAGGCTAGCGAGAAATATGATTGGATATATAAAACATAAGACCTCTCAAGCAGGGGCACAAAAACAAGACTTCATCTTCGTAAAAAGGCATGAGTAAGGCCACTAAATTGGAAACCTTCGATCGGAATCATGCCAAAAAGTCCAATAGTGGAAAAACAAATGATCGAAAGGTTCCAAACAAAGTTGGTCGCATAATGCCATACCTAACTTATAAAGTCTATTGTGAATTTTGGTATGGGGGCATCACCAACGCATTAAAGAGATTTAATGATGCTCATTTCTTAAGACATACCACAAACTCGTCACAACTTTAAAATTAAGGGTTAAGTATTTACAAGAACTAATTTGACCAACGAAAAGGAACTTTGAAATGACAAAGGCAAAATCGGTAACCCCGCTATTATGACAAGTATAAAGGTGGTTATTTATAAATCTCAAAAATTGCCATAGTCAAAATCAAGGAAATTCGGAAAAATTGGTCAAGTTATGTCGAACCAATAATGATTCGTGGCTATAACCGAAAAATCAACGTCCCAACATATTTTCGACCTTGAAATTCGACATAAATACATTTATCGTATAACATGCCAACCTTCCAAGCATCGAAAACACAGGAATGTTATTAGAAAGAAGTTAGAGGGTGAGGTAATAAAGAAATATTAGAATAGAAGAAGAACCAAACACAATACTGAATCTCACATCGCAGCGGAACAAAATATAATATAGAAATAAATGTTTATAGAGAACATTAAATAAAAACTTACAATCATCAGAGTACATCAACACATCTGGGTAGTTATATTAATATGTCCTCATATACAACACACAACAGAATAAATATTAGATATCATACGTCTTAACACCACCAGTTTGTCTTTGGACTTCGCAATATCCGATAACCTGAACCTGTATGACCCAATCTAACCCGAGCATTGCAAACGACGGGTCAATCTGGTGAACCAGTGTGAGAAAAGCACACTAAGTTTACAATAACATCCAAGTTGATTTTAAAGTTCCAAATCCTTTCGAAAGAAAAGGAAAATCGTAAGACTAAATCCACACATAAATACGGATGGTCTTTACCTTATGATAGCCCAAAACGATTTTTGAAATCAATATCTTTTCTGATATTATAATAGTGTCTAAATACAAATAAATATCAATCTAGCAGAACGCTTGCATCTCACGCTCTATATATATAGCATTCAATCAAGACCGCAGGCGCTTATTGGAGAATGAGTTTCCATGGCAAGCTATGGGCAACCACCTTTCCGGCAATGTACCTTCGGAGATGAATACATTGGGGGTTCAAAAAGAACATCTTGCAACCCAGGCTAAACATGACCGGTCCCTCACTTCGCTTGAGAGTACCTAATATATCATTACCACGGTTGGGGGCCAACCAACTGAACCAATAGCATACATATATAAATAAAAAGGGACAACCGAAGGAATTTGAATTCTCCAGAATAGGTAATGATATACCCTTTTGATGGGTGCAACCTACATAGCCATGCGACCTACCCGATTTTATACCATTTCCCGGTTGATGAGGCTTGAGGTCAAAATTAATTAATTAGTTAATGAATTTATTAATTCATTTATTTTTCTTTCCTTTAATTCTTTTATTTTTAAAAGAACTTCTGATCACCATTCACTTTGAATGTCACATCGTCAAATCCGTCAAGTCACTAATTGACGTCCATAAATGTACTGGGTATAAAAGAAGTGCCCCTCTTTTCCACCAACTCGGTATATTTATAAAAAATCAACATAAGTGGATTTTAGGAAATACTCTGTCAGACATTCGTCCATACAAGTCATTCAGGAATAGGATGAACCGAAGGTACTCTCCTACCATATCCTATATAGGTATCACCCCAAGGATCAGTAGCGAGAAGTCCTTGCAATCCTTAGATTTCAACCACAACAGAACCACAGTATATCCTGGGCTGCAGACCAAAGATTATTAGCAGTCCTTCGGTTATGAAGATCTACGGTCTTCAATGCTCCATCTTCAATTCTCATCTTCATGTATTTGTTGGTCGGAATGGTTTTTGAATATAAATTCGATCCCGATCTTTCCGTACCAACAACACATTGGCAAAATTTTGATAGTCGGTTATTTAATTATCAAAATAAACAGTTATTCAATCATGAAAATAACTGAGTTCACTGGTTTAGTATTCAGCATCACTTGGCCTTTTTAAATAAAAATAATAATTAACGAATGGTTAATTAAAATATCTCAATGTATAAAAAACGTCATTTCTCTCTTTATTAATATTCGCAAAACATTTCATTTAAATATTTAGAAAAATATCTTATAACACATTCAATTTCCATTTACCTTTCTTTTCAAACGTTTTCTACTTCTTTCTTCGCTATCTAATATTCAGATATCGATTTAACTTATCCCCTGTAAACAACATTACAAAATCTTTTTGTTTCGTTACTTGACAGCAACCAATGCTTATTTTTATAGAATAAATCTATTTCGAAACTCAACTTCACATTTTCTTTTACTTTGGATTTCTCGTTATATATTTTCCAAATTTACGCTAAACGTTGCATTATTATTTGTTTAATGGGAATAATAAATTATTACTAACCTCTTTTACTATTACCAACTAATATCATCCTTGGATAATCCTGAAGTCGTTCAAGTTGGGGTATTTTAATTACCTCTCAGACCTTGATCAACAACGTTATTACCTTAAGATAGATACGAGTTGTAATTCAAAAACAGACATTTCATCTAATATCAATACAATTCCGTCTAACTATTTATTCAAAATACAGTTTCATAAAACCTTCTTATCTTTTGAAAATCTCTTTCTTGAATATAGCCATTCTTTCTTAATTCAATAATTAAGTAATTTCTTATAAAATACCAACTTTTAACCTCTACCTCTTTAAAACCAATTCATTTTATAATTCGGATTTGATTACAAAATCCTATAACTCACTTCTTTTGTCATATTCACTTTTACCCAATACTTTTTTAATCCATTCAACCATTCACGCTTTGAAAATCTTATTTCAATTTTTCCCATTTTTATTTAATTCCATTATTAAGTAATGCTAATTTAAACTTAACACTTTACCACATCACCACTTTTTGTAAACCTCGTTTGAAATTATGGTTTAATATAAACCCTTCTATTCTTAGTTTCCTTTTTACTTAATTCAAATAATTAAGTGACATTTATTTTAAGCTACTGTAGTCGCTTAAAATTTCTTTTATAACTTTGTTATAAAACTCAGGTTTAAAATAAAAATCTGTTTATAAACTCCTTTCAGCATTCAATTAGATTTCATTTCCACTTCGATTACTTTTGAAATGAATTATAATTAAAAAGTAATTTCCTAATTATTATTAATTAAAATAATAATTTACTTTAATCATCAACTACCCTAGAAGTAGTTAATTTCTTTATTAACAAAAATAAATCGTAAATCCCTTTCTAAAATCTTATAAAAATTTAAACCAATATTCGTTAAACTATTTTAGTAGATTAATTCAAACAAACTAATTTAATAATTAATTCCAATTAAAATGGTCGAATTTGTTAACTCAAAACACGATTATCTCGTTAACTGATTTCAATTAGTTATCACTTTAAATTAATAACAGAATTAATTTAAATAGTTCCATTTAATTGTTTCTTAACAAAACAACTATCCAAATTTAACCATTAGGTTAATTTCTATTTATTTTTTTATAAATCTGATTAACAGCAGAATTTACTTTATAAAAATTAATTAATAATTAATTATAAACTTAAATAATAAATAATAAATATTTATTTCCTTTTAACAGACTTTTACTCAAAATATAGATTTAAAAATCTAATTTCAGTTATAAAATAAATTTTATAACTTCATCCCTGTCGATTTGCCTGGGTAAGTCAATATTTGTGAAATGATTGATTTTGTAGGCCATATGCTGCCAAATACTCAACCAATACTGCCCGTCGGTTAAAACAAAACAAACATTGAATTTCAGTTCAACGGTCAACAATCAAATCAATCACCAAATCAGGACAGTTCATATAATGATAATATGAAAATGAAAAATATTTCATATATTTGAGGAATCCCGTTGGATCCCTCCAATCTGTTCTTCCCTGTATTCAAATCTGTTATCTCAAATCAGAGCATTCTAATCCATTTAACTGATAGTTTCTATAACAGTAAATAACGACTATTTAACATCAACCAAGCAACAAAACAATTCAAACAATTAGGCATGTTTATTTTATAAACGTAACCAACTATAACGACCCGGGGTTTTTGCGATCTTGGTTATCGACACCAAACAAGATGTCGATTAATCAAGCATCGAAAATACTGGATAGTCCATGAAAGAAGTTAAAGGGTGAGGATAGATAAGATAGAAACTTGGAATAGAAGAAGAAGAACATCACAACATCAGAGTAAACACGAATCTCACAGCGGAACGAATAAATATATTTCATAACATAACTTTGAAATATAAATCTGTACTTGAATATACATATCATTTCCAATGTACATCACTTACAACACAGCGGAAATAAACAATAGCTATATGATCCTGAAGCCTCCTGCTCCAGCTCTTCAAGTATCTGTAAACCCGACTACTTGACTGCCCGTATAAAATTGGGCACCCAAGAGTTTAGGGAAAACAAAACAAAATAAACTTTGGGTCAGTCAGGGGCTGGTATGAGTAAAACAGTTTAAACAGTTTGAACCATTAAACGATATCTCATAAGACCACGCCGTATAACGGAACGGGTTTTTCCCTTATGAGAATCCAAAATATCTTTATATCAAAAACCTTTTGATATTATAATAATGTCTATCAACCACATTATAATAACCATCTAGCAGAAACGCTTTCATCTCACGTTCTACATCTATGGTATACAATCAAAACCACAAGCACGTATTGGGTAATGGATTTCCAACTATGACAAGGTATGGAACCACCTTTTGCTAGTGTACCTCTAGAGAGGAATACACTAGGTTCAACAAGAACATCTTGCAAGCCGGCTACACATGACTGACCACTCATTTCGCTTGAGTGTATCGAATGTATATCACCAACGATTGGGATCGGCAACCGTTTCCCGAAAGGGATAGCATCAACAATAGACTTTTAGAAGTAAATGAAACTCTATATCAGGTGATTATACACCCTAATAGGTGCGACCTACATAGTCATACTGCCTACCCGATTTTTGTCATTTCAAGTTGTGAGGCTAGAGGCCACGCTTATCTCTGACAGATCACACGTTTATTCACTTTGAATGTCACATCGTCATATTCTCCAAATCACAAATTGATTTCCCTAAAAATACAACGGGTATACAACTAAGAGAAACGAATTCCTCTGCCGCCAAACGTAAATACGTTTGAAGAGATCAACTTACGCGATCTATTAGATATACTCTATCAGACCTTCTTCCATACAAGTTGTCATGGGACTGGACAAACCGAAAGCACTATTCAGTACAACCATCTTAGGCAATCTTTACCTAAGATTTATACAACAGCCCTTGCACTTTACTCTGTCTTCAATTATCTTTGGCATATGTGATTCGCAACGCTTATGCCAATACGGAGTGGTTCTTCGGATAATAATCCAACCGGTCTCTCCATATTAACAACATTAAAATGGTCGAAAACTTCGATAGTCGGTGAGTAAACTATCAAAGAAAAACACGTGTGCAAACAACGATATTATTTCCAAATGGAAATTCTATCGATCAATCATCATTGAACATTTATCTCCCTATTTAACTTATTCATTTTTTTTCATCTCCTGTTTCCATATATTCAACATTTCTTATTTTCTAAATTTAGAAAATATACGTTATTAACAATGGAAAACATTTCCATTTCTTGTTTTCTATATTAGAAAACATTTCTGATTCTTATTTGGAAAACATTTCCAAAGCTCCTTCATTGGATTTGAACAGATGTTTAAATAAAACATCGCTATGCCAACTCAAATCATTTACTAAATTCACTTAACCATCATTCACTATCAAACCTTACCATTCCTTAGTTAAGAAGGAAGTCAATAAAGTTGGGGCATAATTACCTCTCAGACCTTAACTGAACAACGTTTTAACTTCGAAATAGTCAAAGTTTATCTTTTAAACCTTTAACAATCTTCCTTACGTAACTCTCTTTCGAATAATCTCTATTCGATAACTCCTCCCTTCGAATAACTATATTCGATAATCTCTCTTACGAATAACTAGATTCGAAAACCTTTCTTCGAATAAACTATATTCGATTAACTCTATTCAATTAACTCTTATCAATTAACTCTTATTGGATTAACTCTTTTGATTTAACTCTAATCGATTAACTCTATTTGATTAACTCTATTGGATTAACTCTTTTCACTTAACTCCTTTCGAATAAACTATATTCGATAACTCCTTTAATTCTATTCGAATAAACTATATTCAATTAACTCCTTTAATTCTATTCGAATAAACTATATTCGATTAACTCCTTTCGAATAACTAGATTCGATAACTCCTTTCGAATAACTAGATTCGATAACTCCTTTTGAATAACCAATATTCGATAACTTTTCTTTGAATAAATTATATTCGATAACTCTTCTCAAATGAACTATATTTGATTACTCTTCCTGAATAAATTATATTCGATTACTCTTTTCGAATAACTAGATTCGATAACTCCTTTTAACTTTATTCGAATAACTAATATTCGATAACTCCTTTTAACTTTATTCGAATAACTAATATTCGATAACTCGATTTAACTTTATTCGAGTAACTAATATTCGATAACTCCTTTTAACTTTATTCTAATAACTAATATTGGATAACTCTATTTAACTCTATTCGAATAACTAATATTCGATTAACTCCTTTTTTTAACTCATTTGGATTAACTCGGTTTGATTAACTCATCTTAATTAACTCGACTTGATTAGCTCCATTTGAATAACTCTAACTAGTTAACTCTAACTAGTCAACTCTAACTGATTAACTCTAACTGATTAACTCTAACTCGTTAACTCTAACTCTAATCGATTAACTCTAACTGGTTAACTCTAACTCTAATCGATTAACTCTAACTCTAATCGATTAACTCTAACTAGTTAACTCTAACTCTAAGCGATTAACTCTAATCAAATAACTAATATTCGATAACTCTGTTTAACTCTATTCAAATAACTAATATTCGATTAACTCATTTCGATTTACTCATTTCGATTTACTCTTTTGAATTAACTCCTTTGAATCATTTCCTTTTGAATTATCTCCTTTGAATTATCTCCTTTGAATTATTCCTTTGGATTATCTCCTTTGAATTATTCCTTTTCTATTTGTTTACTTAACAAATAACTATTCCCTTTTCAATTCTATTTATTTAACAAATAAATATTTCTTTTATCTTTTCTATTTATTTAACAAATAAATATTTCTTTTATCTTTTCTATTTATTTTGCAAATATCTTCCTTTGTATTTGTTTTACAAATATATTTCCTTTATATTTGTTTTACAAATATATTTCCTTTTTTTTGTTTTACAAATATATTCCTTTTTAACTCTTTTGATTTTATAATTATTTCCTTATATAAAATCCTTTTTCCTTTTATATATAAAATCCATTGATTTTATATAAATAATTTATTTTCGAAATATATCTTGAAAATCCCCTTTTTACATTCCAGTATTTCTTACGGTATTTAAAATACCTATATAACAATGATCGATATCATTCAAACACACATAATCAACAACAGATTATAAATTACATCATATATCACAATATATGAAACAATACAGTATTATATATATTGAGGAACCCAGTTGGGTCCCTCCAACCTATTTCCTTGAATCACAGATGTTAAAACAATATAATAACATCGATTTCATTTCGATATGAAATATTCTGATAAACAGAATCAATATTTAATTAACGATTCATATATATATCATTATCTATAATTTCAACTAATACACAAGAAATTCAACCAAACAATTAACACACAACAATCAACAGATAATTATCAGTTCTAAGAATACGTTATAAAAATATAACTGTTCAGAGTTGGTGAGTTATACTCACATTTCGCGTTAACCGTTAAATAACTATTTGCGTCTGTCGATTCAGACGGACAATTTATTTCAGTATAAATTGTAACAAGCTTCGATTCACTCCCAGTCAGTTCCATGGTGTAGCCACCGTCCATACGATCCCGACGGATCTTATTTCGCGGAATTCTGATTATGTATGACGAAGTTATACAATTTAGAAGTTAATACACTATTTGAATTTAATTAAACACATATAGATGTTCAATATTTGGGCCTCACCATTGTAGAAAAAGCCCATACCCTATCACTAGCACCAGATCCGCTCACACCATCTTCCCCAAAAATGAACGCGACTTGCTCCTCCTTTCTTTGCCATCACCGCATCCTTACGCCGCCCAATCCTCCTCCATACTTAAACATTCAACAAACGAACAACACCAAAATACTCCTCAACTAATTCTCTCCCATCTGATACCTTTCACGTAACACTCGATGGCCTTAGCTTGGCTGCATCGTGAGGCCTTCCAGCACAGGCGGCGATCATTTTTTTACTGCCGAATAACCCAAATTTTTGCATATGGTTGCGGGTTGATCTTCCGAACTCAACTACGACAACTACTCCTCGAATTTCAACCTCAATTGCCAAAGAATCAAAACTCTAGCTTCGTTGTACCATTTACGCACTCCAGAATGACGATCGAGCTGCACAGAAAACCCCTCAGATCAAAGACTAGCCTACAACGGTTTCAAACATATTATTGTTGTAATTTGTAACATTTTATTTGATTTATTGAGGATTTATTTTGCTGCGTTTTTAACATACTGGCAGCCTATTTTTCTTTCTTGCATTTATAATGTGAGGGTGAGGCTGAGAGGAAAGGAACGTGGCTTAGTTTTGATCAGAAAATTAGTTAGGATATTTTATTTATGATTATTTTATTCACCATTGTTTATATTTACTGCTTAAAAAAACCGTACCATCACATAACATAGCCAAAAATTATGAAATTGGACATGTAGCTAGAGTTCGACATTATGAACTCAACAAAACTGGTTTCGTTGAATTCCGACTTCGTTTGCCCACGCAGCGTATTATTAAAGGTCAATTTATCGACTGTTTTTCACTTTAAAATCCTGTACGGCCACATACTGACTACAAAAATCATGAAAATTTAAATCTAGCAATAATTTAATATTGCGGATCCAACAAAATTAGTTTCGTCGAATTCCGAGGTCGTTGGCAAAACTGGCTATTTTTAAAGCTCTAAATAACCTTTTTAAATATATAAATATATTTAAAAACAATTAAATTTAATATCTATAAATAAATATTATCGTATATATTCACAACAGAATATCATATAGCTTCAGAATATTCTTATATGAATTTCTAACTCGATATTTCAAATCCCGATATAAATCGATATTCGATTTATAATGAAATTCCTTTTATAAATATAAATAAATTGTTATAAATTATAAAGGAATTCCACAGCGACTTTTCTAAATTTGTTTTGGGCATAAATCAAAATCTACATGACGAAATCTCGATTTTTCTCTTCCATTAGAAAAATCTACTTCACCAGCTCTGTACGTTTCTTGCATCACAGAAATCCGATTTAAAACGAACCCTGTATATTCAGTTGAAGTTCAAATCGCCAAATTATGAACTGCCGCGCCATTTCGAGCTCGATTATAATTATATTATAATTATATTATAATTATACGTTAAAACTTCATTTAAATAATATATTCATTATCGAAATTCAATTTTAAACTTAATTATATATATTTTGAGTTGTCCAATTCACACCATACCGCCATTTCACCTAATTCTGATTATCTCAGAATTAAATTCATTATTTAATTATAATTTTAATTAAATATTCAAAGTTATTTAACTACATGACCATTTGAATTCTAAATCACAATTTATATAATTAAATAAGTTAATTATATATCGCAGAAAATATAGGTTGTTACATTCTTCCCCACTTAAAATAATTTCGTCCTCGAAATTGCTAAGGTAGAAAACAAATCCAATTTACTGGTTAGAACTTATTTGTTCAATTCTTCATTTCAGTTTCAACTGAACCAAATAAATTCCAATTAAATATTTATTTATTTCTATCAACGAAAATTTCCAAAAATCTTGAAAATTTTCTAACACCCGAAATTTTCAAAAAAATTAGCTAGCACCTCCTTTGTGCTGGTCAATCGATAAAACTACA
This sequence comes from Allium sativum, assembly GCA_030737875.1. NCBI lineage: Eukaryota > Viridiplantae > Streptophyta > Magnoliopsida > Asparagales > Amaryllidaceae > Allium > Allium sativum. The sequence goes on from JASFAX010001907.1 coordinate 43,904, forward strand.
ACTCGCCTCTCTGGGCCATCTCCAACCCAAAAGAAAATCAAATAGCCATGCGGCTTGCCAATTCGGCTCATCAAAATCTCATACCCAATATATAATATAAACCGGTACCTTTTTGTCGGGCATATCATTATATCATTTAGATCTGCTGCTAATTCAGCATATACCAATGTCATCCCAATCAAACTCCAATCACTTTTATCTCCAACACAACTATTCGCTTATATCCAAGCTAAATATCATTTCAAACTCGAGTTTCATTCTTGATTCCCAACTCTTAACTTGATTATCAAATTACACTTCAAATTTGAATCTCATAAATCCAATTTGTCTCGATATCATTCTAATTCAATTTCAGTTACCACTTAACTGACTTTATTTTAATTCCAATTGGCTTTCCCAAATTTCAATTCAGTTTGGTTTTAACTCAAACAATCTTTCCCTGGGAAGTTTAAATCACTTAGCTTTTCAAAAATCAAATATCTCTTTTTGGAATTCAAAACAACTTGTTTTGAGAAATTCAAAACAGTATCTTTGGTAGTAATCCATCACTTAGAAACTCGAAAATGTACACCGACGATGGTCGACTTCATCATCGGAATTAATTTTCCAGCGACCGAAGTGAGTTCAATACTATATAACTTTCAAAACTCATATTCAAACACTTTGTAACACCCCGTGTATTCTATAACAGTGAAATTCACAAATTAAAGTATAACTAATTACAAATCAAAGAATTAAGGGAAACGGGCTGTGCCATTGTGTTCGTCTCGGAAAAATACGTGAAATAGAGTCCGAGTTTTCCAAAATCGGAGTCCGTATGACCAAGTTATGGCCCGTCAAAGTTTTCAGAAAATTTCAAATTCAGAAAACAGCTCGAAGATTCGAATTTCAAACACGCAGGGAGGCTGGGCGGGAAAGTTCCCGCCCAGGACAAGTCGACAGGGGTGTCGACTTGCCAGTCGACCCCCCCCCCCCCCCGTGTCGACTGCCAGTCGACACGGGTGTCGACTTGCAGGTCGACCTGCTTGGTCGGCCTGGCTGGCCTGGTCTGTGCTGGGTCCGAATTTCTGAGGCTTGCTTTGTCACTAGGGCTAGGTGTCAGCTCCTGATTGGTCTCTCTTTCGAATGAATGGCTACGATTAACCCAAGCTACATCGACGGTCCTAATCAGTTCATAAACTCTATAAAAATGACCCTAAACTCTACCTAATCTATTCATTCAAAAATAAGAATGAGGCCATCATGCTGCTGAGGAACGACTAGAAGTAGCCACCAATTTGAGAGACAATTAGGAGACAAACTCTAAAGCATAAAGCAACTACAAGTTAAACTTAAACAAATCAAATCAACGCCTACATCGAAGGAATAGCATCTCCAAATCCAGAATTCAGATTCCTGAATTGAAGAATTCGTCACACGATTGTAAGTAGAGTACTATTCCGATGTGAATAAATAACTGTGTTTGATTTGTGTAAAATGATAATTACACTTGATTTGTGGTGATAGTAATTCATATTTGTGCGTTGCTATGATTCTAATCGATTTGGAATGTTGTGATATAACGATTGGATATTCGCAAGTATGTAATTCATGATAAAAACTACATGTTTGCGGTAGTTTATTTGAGATTCATGCAAGTATACGATTGGATATTCGCAAGTATGTAATTCATGTTGAAGCTACATGTTCGTGGTTGTTTAATTGAGATTCATGCAAGTATGTGGTTTTGCTACTATGCCAACATAATGTATATTTTTGTACAAAATCACTTTTTGTGTTATTGGATCAAATTTGGGGTATTATGATTCATATGAAATTATGTTGGAATTGGCATCATGATCTATGTATAAAACCATACTTTTGTATTAGAAACAAAAGTAAGCCTCTTTGTGAACTTATGTTGATTTTATGAATATGACTAGGCTATGTTTGGTATTATGCCTAATTGAAAAACATGTTAGGCCTATATTGTTAACAAGAACTATAAGATAATATATGTGACACATAGCTAAGTTAGATTTACATTCCAATTGCAAGTTTGCATGAATAAAGTAAAAACCATGATTTCATGTTTAGGAATATTTATGCCATGATTACATGAATAGATCAAAAACCATGATTTCATGTTTGGGTATATTTGTGCCATGATTATGTGAATAGATTAAAAATCATGATTAAGTTGGAATAATTCTAGTTGAACTATACTTTTGTATTAGTAACAAAAGTAAGCACCTTTGTAAACATATAGTAATTTTATAAACATGATTTGCTTATGTTTGACATTATGCCTAAGTAAAAATATAGGTTTATGTTGTAGTTAAGACTATGTTTCAATAATGATATCTAATTTAGTTAGATTCTTAACTTAACTACAAGTTTACATGGTTTGATTCATGTCACTTATGCTTTATGACCAAAGTATATGTTACTACAATGCAAGTACACCAGTTGCTATTTTGTAGTTCCAACGTTATGTTGCAAGTTCATGCGTTCACATTCCCCTTTTTGTGTATATAATCACGTTTTAAGCCTCCCCTTTTTCACGTGGCTAAGTTGGGCTTAAAAGGCTAAGCCCAACATATATTATAATAAACGAACGTATTAAACGGGGGAAATAGCGTTGGGCCAAATTAATTAATAAATGAAAATATAAAAGTAGAGGGGCCCAAATTCAAGAATGGGTTGGGCCCATGATTGGTGTAAACCTTTACACCATTAGCTTAAATTGATTTTGAATAATGGGCCGCAAATATTTACATATAAGAAAATAAAGAAGAAAGACAAAATATGTAAATGTAGAAAATACGATGTGTTTAACCCGAGGTTGGATTGAGTTGTGATGTAAACCTGCCCGGAACCGCCCGGCTGTCCAGTAGTCACAACAACACCTATCCAATGTGGGTGGTTAAACATGGAGCCCAATAAGGACGCGAGGTTAGACTGAGTTGTGGCGTAAGACTGCCCGGACCCAACCGGCAACAGACAGCCACAACAATACCTGTCTAATGTGAGAGGTCAAGGCTTTAATAAGACAATTAAGGCTGAGTCAGGATTGATAGGATTAAGTAAATTATATTAATACTTAATCAAGATGGAACATGCTAAACTAAACAGACTGATTGGGGGTTAGGTTTATAAAACACTTAACCAACTTAGCATGTTGGCTAGAAATAGAAAAACCTAGTAGCGGGGGACCCTTTTCAGCAGTAACCCTATAAGGTATCATGATACCCTGAAACTAGGCAGGGTGGGGCACGATTACTGGGCTGACTGTAAGAGGTCAAATCGACGGCGGTGGTGCAGCAGTGTAGGTTCTAACGAGGTGTGGGCGTGCACTCACTCCGGCGCAGAAAAATAAGGCACTGGGCACCAGTAGCATACCTATGCATTCTAGGGTTGTGTCGGGCCGCCGCCACTGGACTTGATACACCCCATGGTGGGACCAGCATAGGTAACTACAACATCGGGGGCCGTAAGACACATGTAACTATGCGAGTAGGAGCCGATCATCATAAAATGGATCACTTCACCCTGATTATGGGGTGCCTGTTGGGAACTAGTTTATATGGGTACAGAGATTAATATGGGGTACGATAGTATATTCGACCCTAGACAACTTAACTAAGTATATGGTGCTTTCCCATTTCTAGTTTATACTTATCATACCCAGTTCTTTATTCATAGACTGAATAGTCCTAGACTTACTCAGGCTTTATGTCTGACTCTACTTTTCTTTCGTCTTCTTTTCTTCCGTTCCCCCCCCCCCCCCCAGGTCCACAGGGAGGGAATACCGCAGCTTGACCAGCCTTCATATCCAGCTTGAAGAGAAAGAATGTATTGCTTGGATCTTTTCGTTTTGGACTATGGCTTTGGACAGCAACTATGGGACTTTTGCAGTTTATTTATGTTTTCTTTATGCTTCTTTAAATAATGTAATCAAGACAGTTATGAAGATGTTATGTTTTTGGAAGTATTGTAAGACAATTATGGTATGGTTGTTGTAACACGTATTTTTAATGAAATAAAAGTTGTTGTCTTTCCGCTGTTCAAAAATATGTTATCTTATATCTGTCTTGTATATCTGTGACTTATACTTATAAACCTCCACCAAAATTAGGGCATTCCCTTTGAGAGTGACCCTAACGGAGGTGGGGTGTTTCACTTGGTATCAGAGCATAGGTTTACCAGATAAGATAAAAAGTTTTGAAAAAATATTTTCAAAAAAAGAAATTTAAAGAAGCATTTTTTTAAAAAAAAAAAGATAAAATATTATTTTATTTTAAAAGGCAAAGTCCCCCCAAAGCCATAGGTACTATCTCTTATCCTTCGTTTTGAATCTATCCTTTTTGTGTCAGC
>JASFAX010001908.1:0-48254 GCA_030737875.1 Allium sativum
CTACCTTAAGATGAAATAATGCTCAAAAGACAATACCACAAGCTCATCACGACATCGTAACAAACAAAAGACTTGTAATCTACAAAGAGGAGAAAGCAAGAAAGCACGACAAAGATAAAGGAAAAGCTAAATTACAACAATCCAAAAGCAGTGCTATTACATCAAAGTAAATTTCAGAAGCAAGTCTTTACAAATTCAAAAGTGAGGACCGGCACTCGCATAACATCTGGTCAAAGAAACAACAAGTAAAAAGACTAAAACAAGTAGAGTTAGCAATCAAAAGCCCTAATCCTTCTTCGTCCCACCTTTGGAAGCGCTGCTTGACCTTAGTGTAAGCTTGAGAACTCTAGGAGGAGGAGGTGTAATGGCAGGCTGGCTCTCATCTTTAGCTTCCTCATCACCCTCGGGAATGTCAAGAGAAGGTGAACCAAGTGATTTCTTACGGGCACTAAGCATTCTCCCATGCGTTTTTGAGGGAGACTTGACATTATTCCCTGAGTAGCACTTAGCTCATTTTTTCGGGCTCTCATCTAAATCCTCGGTATCTTCTACTCCTCCTCCTCCTAGTGATTCGGGTCAACCAGATCGTCATGAGCACCAATCTTCTCCAATTGTGACCCAAGTTGAGAAGTGAAGGCAGGGGTAGAAGCAAGAGTTAATGAAGGATCGCCTAGAGGGGTTGTAATCAAAGAAGTTATTGCCACCAAATAGAAGGATTAAAAATGGCCTCATTTCCAGCTCCAGTTTCTTCAGGCACAGCTAGGGAAGATTTGTAGTGTCCAGGCCTAGTTTAAACGAGTAATAAGAAAGAAAATCTCTATACCCATATGAAGAGAGAAAGATGTCCAAGTTTGGGAAGGAAGAATCGATGTCGATTTTATTTAGGATGAAAGGGCTCCAAAACTTTAAGTCATAAGTGTATGGGAAATCACTGTTGCCATCGTCATCTTCTGGATGCTCCTTAGCAGCATTTTTCTTCTCTCTAGGGCTAGCAGTAGGATCAGTGGAAGGCACAATATAATCCTTGGGATCAGAAGCAATGATATCAGAAGGAGTAGTGTCAACAGTGTTAGCAGCTGTGTCCGGGGACTACTCCTCAGAAGACCCAGCTCCAACCACAAAGCCACGCTCTTTCCTAAGTTCTTCTTTTCCCTTGGCTAAAGCAGCGTGAGATTCCTCATTTAGATAATGCACAATAAGCTTCTCCTTTGTATAACCAGCACCATCAAGATGTGAGAAAACCGAATCCCAGACCTCAGCCGAAGTTATCATAAAACAGTCTCATAGAAAAGATAAACTACCTTTTCCCCTAACACTGAAAGTATAAAATCTAAATAGACTGTTGTTGAAGTCAGCTTTGGTCTCGGCATGAGCTTGCTCAGCAGTCGCCTTACCCAAAAGAGCCCGATTCTTCTCTCGCTCAAGTTCCTCTACTTTGGCTCTCAACAAAGAAATTTTTGACTGGGAGTCTTTTCCCGCAAACTAGCATTGGTTTGCCGTTCCATAACTAATTTATCCTCAGCAGTCTTTTGAGCTGAATTAGCATCCTTGAGCTGAGCGGTCAGCAAGTCTTCCTTCAGTTTATGAGAAGAGGGAGCAATAGTAAGTTCATCTTTAAATCTCTGATTTTCATCCTTTAGCTCAGTGTTATTCTCCGAAAGGGATTTGATGCTGGAATCACAGCCTTAAGAGTCTTATCCCAATTGGCTTTATCATTCTCCATGGTCAGCATAGCTTCAATGTTGCATCTGTTGACTCTCTGGAGTTCATCGACTAGCTTCTGTTAATGGGTCAGCTTCTCAATGTTTCTCATCACCGTCTCCGTATCCTTAAGCATAACCTCCTTGTCCGTTGGAGTTACGTCCAAGCTGAAATAAACTCCCTTCAAGAACCAATGAGGAAACCGCTCAGCAAGTTTGCCTGGTGCTGGTTCAAGAGTATAACGTGGCCTTTTAATGATTTGCCGACACTACAAGAAAATACATCTTTGGTTACATTTATTAGCAGCGTTTATGGTGTGAAAGCAACTACAGCCATTTTAATCTTTTTTTCTTTCATTTTTATTCATTAACGGAAACCAAATTAACGCTTAGACCCAAACTCACTTTTTCACGTTTACTATTTTTCCTTTCCGCCAAAAGTTCCCTCCTACTGAAATTCCCACCCCCACCCCCTCAAAATTTGTATCCGCTTTCGTTAACTCGTTGCCTTCAAAATTTCGTTCTTTTTTTTTCGTTTCGTCCCCTCTGATTCTCGGTTTCGTGATCGATTTCATCTCGATCTCCAATCATCGTTCTAGTTAACTCGTTGCCCTCAAAGTTTGTTGACCTTTCCATCACGGTTTCCGGCCAGGAGCCCTCCAATTCCTTTCAGACCTGACATCCGAGCTTGCTAATTTGGGTCGTTTCAGATGTAGAAATCAATTGAGATTGTCGTTCAGATTGAGGTAAGATTTATTAAAAGTTATTTCATATTTACAAATTATCATATCTAGAATTCAATTTAGACTGTGTTTCACATTGAGGTAAGGTGTACTAAATATTATCGTTCATATTTAGAAATTATCATTGAGGTTAGATGTATTAAAAATTGTTGTTGATGTTAGATTGAGGTTAGATTGGGCTTTTGGATTGAGCGGTCTGAATTGTCGTTCAGATTTAGAAACCGATTCAGATTGCCGTTCAGTCTGACCTTAAAATCCATAAACAATGAATTACCTGTTAATCCCATATGGTTAGATGTATCACTGATAAAAGGCCATGCAATTTTGTTTTTGTTGTCAATGGCTGGTCCATTGGTAACATCAGTACAAGTTTAAAAACAAAACAAAAGATACATATAAGTTTACTTCCTGTGTATTGTTCCAAGTATTAAGATAATCATATTTCATGATTTTTTTTCTTTTTGATTTTGATAAGGAGATTTTTATTCACAGCAGTACAAGTTGGAGTTGATCTCTTTGTATATGTACTAGTGCTATGCATAAAATCTCAAGTCTTAGGAAACATGCATGCTCAAGTCTAACTGACCATGTCTGATATGGATAAATTTTCCTTTTTGTCGTTCATTTAGTTGTTGGGACCTCAAAAGTTATATCAAATATAAGAGATAACATTTACGAACCTGGTTATGGAAAAAAAATCTGTGGAAAAAGTTATGAAAATGGATATATTCATGGGAAAGCAGCGCGAAACAAGTAGGAGGGGGAACAATATTCAGATAGGTTGAAGTATGGTGGCAGCAGTTTGGGATTTTTTTTTTTGGGTGCAGTTGAACTATAATTATCACAATGAATGAAGGCTAAAAATCCGAAGAAGAAAAGATATAGATGACATACTTCTTACATCGAATATTCTGAAAATGTTTGATTTAAGAAATCCATGACAATTGAGTTTGTGATGGTAGACATTAGGTTGATATCCTACTTCCTTCGCATAGAAGTGAAATAAAAAGATTTGGTATGCTTATTCCTTAAGAGAGGGTTTGCAAAAGAGCAGTTCAAAAAAAATGAAATGGAGAACTGCGAACTTATTGTCATCTCTGTAGAAGGTGGAGTTGTATTATCCTTATAATAATAAGGTGAGGAAATGAATTCCATATTATTTAAAAGTTTGATTGGAAGCTTGATATATAAAACTTCTAGGATACCTGTTTTTTGTTTAAAGTTGGACTTAGCCATCATACGGAAGCACCTACTGCATCCCATTTGAAAATGGCTAAAAGAATACTTCAATATATCAAGGTTACAGTCAATTATGAAATTTTATATGCTTGCTCTCGTGACTTAAAAAAAACTAACTATTGAGACAAAATCAAACATTGTGTTTTACTTAACTTTGCAGTATCATTCTGAACTTTTTAGTTGTAAGGAATGTCAAATAGAATTTAGTTATTATTGTTTGTTGCATTACTTTCTATGAAATAAGCAATGATCTCTATTAGCACTTTTTTGTTTTATATTAAATCTTTTTGTTTATTTTTTTTCCAATTTCTGCCCAATATTTTCCAAGTACTATATAATCCATGCCAACCTTTTACTGTTAGTACTCATGCTGCTAAACAGTCATAAGATTCACATTTAACAATGTTGTATTATTATATGACTCTAAGGCTTTAATTCGACACATTTAACAGTGTCATATTATTATATGCCCTATTGATATGAATTTTCTTGAAGTATGATATAAATTAACAAAGCATACAAAAAACATCCAAACACACAACTTTATACGCACACATATCATATGTTGAAAACCCCATAACATCAGTTACCCCCTTCCCCCCCACCTAAGCAGCAGCAATAGCGCTACCACAATTCCCCCCCTTGGCCATGCCCTGGCCAGAACTGTTCCGGCCAGGTGACATTCAGGGTTGGTCAGGCCCTTAACTGGTCAAAATATGTGCACAGCAGCAGCCCAGCGCTTCTGTGGCTGCTCGGTTTTTTCTTTCTTTCTTGTGGATCTTTGTTAAATTCATACCTTACTTTGCAATTATATGCCTTTGACTGTGCAGGTTTGAGTAGTGTAAGTCTGCCATTACAAGCCTGGTTTGAAAATAATGCAAAAGCTTTACTAGAAGTTACTAATTGTTTGTTAAGTGAATTAGGAAACGCATAAGGGACTGTAAAATCTATGCAGCATGTATTTATATGAAAATTTCCCTCCTACTCCCTAATGCTTGTACTCTAAAAAAAATTAAGAAAGAAAGAACATCCTATTTTTTCCATTTCGGAATCAGCAATACTTGTCCATTTCGATCCACTTTGAGACCATAGTTACTTCAATATCTTGTACTCCTTTACAAACAAGGAGGCCTCACTTAATGATAGAACTTCCAAATAAACTAAAATCGTCGCAGCCGGATCAATGGTTCAAGTTTTATGATTAAACATGTCATGTTTTAAATCTGGAACTTTTCAAATACACTTAGTATTCAACAACTTCTCTATGTTTTTTTTTTCCCATGTTATAGTATATTAAATTCATAAGTAAGACAATTAATATTTGCATTACCTATAGTTTTAAGAAAAACAACATATTTTGTTATGTTTGCAAAATCTGATGCATTGATGTTTCTAAAAAACAAATGGAAATAATACTAACAAAATGTTAAGCATGCAATTAAAATACATCTCACTTCAAAATCATGAAATGAACAATAGTTTTAACTCATTTTTTACATAAAATAAATATTTATTTTTCAAGTTTTGATGCTGTGTAATTTCATTTATACGAAATTAGATTAGTTTCTGAATTTTGAAAAGAATACGCATACCTAACTTGGGAATAAAAATATGCGTAGTGGTCTAGAACCAAAATGATAAGCATATGCATAGTGGTCTGGAACCAGAACGTTAACCAAAATGATAAGCATATTGGACTGCCCACTGCAAAACGTCGTCAAGCAAGTTCACTAGAAATCTTGGTTGCATATGTGGATATCTTTGGAGCAAATGTAATAAGAGCTGGATGACATTAAATGTTTACTTATTTACCAGCAAGTTCACTGCAAAACGTCCTCATATTCATGACTGATGCATCAATAAATTTAAACGTTGATTTATAGTGAACTTATGAAGCGCCAATGTATTGTTGTTGTTATGGATATATATTTTGTGAAACGTTAGTTTGATACCATTGCAATGCTGTTATCAGGCTACCACCAGATAGAAGAATGCTTAAAATGACATTATTTACACCTTTTTTTTAATAAAATGATATGGCTTATGTTATTAAATGTTTTTATTCCATGTTTTTTCACAAAAAGGATACGCATACAAGCAATGCACGCACTCGTCAACAATTGAAGAACGAGAATCCCGGAAGTATAAGCCAAAAGGCAAATACGTTGCGCAAACCTACGAATCTTGCCACGTAGAGAAGGAACAAGAATTAATTTTAACAAAATAATTTAGCAAAATGATGATCGAGAAGGAACTTAGAACTGTCTTATGGGATTCCATTCAGGCATGAAAATTTTCTATTTACGAAAATAATTTATTTAACAAAATGTCCTTTTAAATTCATTTCAATATGAAATAACACTAGTTTTTTCCTTTTGATTTGTAGGCTAGGTTTAAAATGGACGATGAATGGCGAAAAACATCCATATTTCAGCAAATGGGAACCATTTGGAGAACCTCAAAAAGTAGATAGGTTCGCAAAATAATTGCAACAACGATGGAAGAGGTAAGACTTTCTTTGAAACCTTACAACATAAAAAACGTCAAGGAGTGGAGAAGTTTGTAAAGGAGAAAACAAGTTTGGCGTTTAAGGTAAAATATTTACATTTAAATGTAAGGTCTTTTATTCTGCTTTTTTCTTTTGTTGACATGCTACAAAATGTTTAATATTATTATTCTTAAAATTTTGGTCAAGTGGATTGGTTCCCCCTGTATTAAAAAAAAGCATATGGTCTAAAAGAACATAGTACTACATTGTTAGTTCACGCAGCTGTGTAAATATAAAGCGGATTATTTCAGATACATGAACATAAACTTACATATATTGACACACTTCATCATATAAAATTGGTCTGTACATAATCACAATGGATCGTCGCTACTGTCATTTTTTCATGGTCATTATGAATTATTGTTTGACATGGAGTAGGATTTAGATGCACCACCAAATAAACCTTACTTTGAGAATGTGCTAGTTTTAACTACATATAAAATATGTTTGTACATAATCACAGTGGATCGTTGCTACTGTCATTTAGGCTTTAGATGTTCACTAAAGGATAACAAAGTTGAAGCTATTACTAGGTATTCTTGAACCCATAAGATGGCGACAGTGCAGTGTAATTTTTCCTGCTATATATCAACAAATTCAACGACACTTACATTGTAACTAGATCATGCTTTTCTCATTTCAGAAGACAATAGCACATTATCCTAAAATCATACATAATGGTACCTTACACACAGGGGCGGAGCTGCACACACCCCAATTAACACATTCTCTGATTAATGTATATCTAGTTTTTCCAGTTGACATATTTTATATGTTTGTGTGGGTTCAAGATCAGTACTTTCACATATTTATCCATACAATTCAGAAATATTAACCGAGTCTCCACTGGTAGTGGTGTGTCCAGTTTCACATTGATTTCAGTGGTAGCAAAATGAAACGTCTTAGCAAGTAGAAAATAGTACTGTTATTTTACTTATGTTGAAATATAATTTTGTTTAACGTTATAAATCATATATAGTTTTTTCCAAAGGTTTACTTGTTTCGTGGAACTTTTAATGATCTGCCTTTTCATTATTGGTGATAATTGAACAATTGGGTTATGTTAGTTTTATAGTTTGAAAATTCTTCAAATTGTTGTCTATTTGTGATAACTGCACCACCAAATAGTTCACCAAGCGATAAGTTACTAGAAATCGAAGGAATTAACGGAAATTTGTGAACCATTTTCAAAATCAGGAACTAGACTTGTTGAGAGGGTGATATTTCTAGCAAGATTTTCTTATTATGTATTGTTGTACAAATGATTATTTCCATCAGAAAATTCCAAAAATATGTTTCTCCATCAAACTGTTGTCTATGCTAGAATATGTACGAGTCTGCCCTACTGTCATACTGTTAGAAAATACTAACTTTTTAACTTTGATATACATTAATCAGAGTTTAAAGTGGCACATTCTCTGAGACATCAGATATACATTAATCATTGTGAATTGTTTTTATCCAGCTGCATTCTCATCTCAGAAGAAAAAAAATACATTTCGTGTTTTTGTTTCTATCTTTATGTCTAGTATTTTCAGTGATGTAGTTTTATAAAATTATATTCTTGGGTTAATCTACCTTCAATCTTTATTTTACCCATGTAGTTTCACTTCAGAAAATGTCACCATATTTCATTCACCAACCTTCCTTCGCAGCTGTATAAAAATTTTGTTAGATTAATTTTTTGCTGCTATTTCAATTTTTTTGCTGCTGTAATTTTTTTGTCTCTGTAATTTTATTTTTTTCCAGTAACTAAACATTGCGTTAATTTTACCGAAGTATATAGCCTATATAACCTATATTTGAATTTTTTTTAAGTAACTAAACATTGCGTTAATTTTACCAATCTTTTGTAATAAATTCTGCAGTTTTCATAGTCTAAAATAACAAAAAAATAAATTACTTAATATATATTCATTAAACTGGCGTTCAAAGAACAAATATGTGGTAGTTTCGGTGCTATGTTGCAATAATAACAAAGGTAATTAATGGGGTTGTTTAAAAGATTGGTGTTTAGACTAGTAATGATGTCTAGTATATCATTTATATAATTTACATACGGAATTAATTTTAGATATGTGTCCAGTTTTTGAAAATATTTGAAATTCATGGTTCAGTTTAAAATAAAAATAAAACATTACATTAATTTTCAAGTGTACTTTTCTGTTTTATCCCACCACCACACAATGTTTAATCTTGAAAATTATAAACAAGCAAAAGATTGAGGAATTAAATGAAATTTCACTCACATACACAGTAGGCATTTCAACTCTTTTTTCAACTCACATACACAGTAGGTATTTCTACTCTTTTTCAAACTTTTATGTGTTCCTCCAAAATATGCACGTTAAGTAAAATCAATACCACACGTGTTATAATTGTTATATTTTTGAATATGTGAGCTTAGGAGAAGAATTGTTTAAAGATGCACAAATTAAGAAGATGATTGTTCTAACGAGAAAAGTAATAATAAAGTTAGAATGACCACACAGACACGTAACTCTATCAACTATTTTGGCTCAAATAGTTGAAACCCAAGGATAAAAAAAAAGAGTTTAGTGTCAGCACTGGCGGTGTAGGTTAGGAAAGAGGAGGATGTAAGCTAAAGGGTGTGAGGGTTTGACACTTGTGAGTTGCAGCTTGGCTTGCTTCAGTGTTGCTGCAGACTAGATGAGGGGAAGGTAGTAGAGGGTGATGGAGGGTCAAGAATAGCTAGCGGCAGTGGCTTGTCTGGTACGGAAGTGATGGATTTATGATTGGAGGAGGACATGGTTGTGCGGGTTTTAGGGTTGCGGGTAAAGGGGAGGGGACTGGACAATGGCTGTTTTGGTCTGTGGCTGATGGTGGGATGAGCGACGGTGTTGGTGAGGGCGGAGGCCTTTGGGGGGGTGGGGGGTAAAGGCAAGACATAGGTAGGCTTTAAAATATTAGAAGTTTGAGGTAAATGGAAATACATTGACATGAATGTGGCTGTCTCGTTTGGATTCTAGTTGATGAGTGGATGTATGGGCTGTGGATGGATGGTGCGGTGTCGAAGAAGGTGCTGTATTGATGGTGCAGTGCAGGGTTGATGCACCGTGGTTCGCTTTTGAATTTGTAGTTACGAATGTGGATAGAGATATTTATGTGATTGGTTCAGTGTTTTTTAAGTGTTAACGGTGCTGTGTACATCACTATATACATCAGTGGACTCAACTATATACGTCAGTAGGGAGGTTAGGGACTGGATATTTGAAGCCAAAGCATTTTATGTCTGCCATATGAATGCCGAGCTACAGTTCAATAAAATTTATGTTTGCCCGTTGTTCTATGTTTGCTTGTAGTTCAATAAATGTTAAGTTATCAATTCCAGATATTTTCATCTGAACGGTTTATAAGCTTGTTTGACATCTAAATGACTTGCTTCATATTCAATTTCTTCATAAAACTTATCCCACCAGTGATCCATTTTTTTGTGACCTATCCCAGTATTTTCATGACATATAATTTCGAGTTAATAGGAAGTCAGAATATATGTTTTGTTCTTTATAACTATCTCATGTCAATCATAATACAACTATTTTTAAGGAAAGTGCCATATTAGTTGTTAAGTGGACACCTGGCACTTTAAATTTCTTTTGGTTGGTCAGGGCTATCTTTGAGTGCACACCTGGCACTTTCACCGTGCACTTGCGTACCTACTTCTTTGCTCCCCGTTTCAGTTAGGTGAAGTTTATTGAGCACAACCTTGGCATTTGGCAGGTGTAACTTGGATAAGCCTGAGATATGAATTTCAAGCATCCATACCTTCTCAACATAGTTAAAGAATTGATAGTGTGCCAACCCCTATATATTTTGCAGATTAACATGTTGTTCATACCAAGAAATTGGGATACTAAACTAAAAACATAATTGTAAATTGTTTCAAAAAGCAAATTTTGCTCAGTATAAAGCATTTTACACATTTATGTAATTCTGATTGTTGACCGTTATACTTGTATGTAATTCTTACCATTGACTGTTATACTTGTGTACAGGTAATTAGTATTTCTGAAGAGAAGAACAACCTCATCAAAGAACCGATGGTAATTAAGCTATGAACAAGACTTTAACTATTATGTATTATGATATTTTGTTTGTACTAGTCGTGTAGACTTGTTTGTAAGCAGTTATGGTATGTGGATTCACTTATTTTGTCGAAATACCGCTATTGAGATGATTATGGTTGTTATATTTGATATTGCGAGTATTTAAATATGGTGGTTATCAATGTTAGTTTGAAAATGATACTCATATGATTGATTATTTGTTTTTATATTTCTATTATATATAAGTGATCGATCGATGCGAGTCACTAACAGTAAATAACCGCGATTAAAATGTGTTGTACATAGGTAAGTTTTAGTAGCGTTGAAAACGTGCTACAAATGTAATTTACAAAAAATATTGTAGTTGAAATAAAAAGCAACAAAAAATATATAGTAGAAAAGATTTAATGCTACGAAAATATTACAGTAGCATTGAAAAACCGCTACAAAAAAATAGAGAAAATGATGCAAGTATCACTTTAGTTGCATTTTTAAGACACTGCCAAAAATCTTTTTGTTGGGTTTCTAATTCGCTACAATATGTTCATTTTTTGTTGCGTTTACTAAAACGCAACAAAAAAATTCATGCTTTTAGTTGCATGTCGTATAGCAGCGTTTATCGGAATGCTACTACAAATTTTGGCATCGTTTTTACAACACTACGAAAAGCATTTTCTGGTGTAGTGTGAATGTTAAACGGAAGAGAAGTGGAAGTGATAGCTTGAGGTGCAACAGGTATAAGGCTCGCGGAAGTTTGCATAGCAGGGACATGATCTTCCTTCATTCTAGAGAGCTTATATGAATCATCTCCGCTATGGTCTTTATCCTTGTCATCCCAATCTCACTTCCTCTTCCGATCATCTCTCTCTCGTCTCTCCGGCTTATGGCGATCATCACGAGCTTTCCTGAACCAATCATCCTTTTCTTCCTGATCCCGTGCCTCCTGAGCCTTCCTCGTTCTTCTTTGTTCATCAGTTTCCTCATAAGAACAAGGTGCTTCACAGTTTGTGGGATATAAGAACCCCCATAGCGGTTGAAATCGTCCACATATTGACGACACATGGTTTGACTTGAAACAAAAGAAAACAAGAGTTTAGTGATTAAAACAGGAAGCAATGGGGAAAGGGAGAAAACACAAGTACGATATCAAAAGCTATAAGCGTGTACAGTGTCTGATCTAACATGCATCTAACAATGAACCGCTCGTCGGTTTGGGAGTCAAAGAGGCTGCGATCTCGGAGATAGGTTTCTGGGATGGAGTTAGAGCCAATTCAGACACTACCTTTGTCACCATGGAGGCGAGTTTAGAAGTTACGATATCACTATTAGCCAGCTCGCTGGACGTGACCTGAAGATCTCTTAAATTCCTATATGTTTCCATGAAGTCATCCTCATATGTAAGTGGAATTATGGGATTGGTGTCGACTCCTTTAGCAATAGAATTGCCTTTATTTGCGATCTCTCCTTCTTCAAGTTTCTCATTAATTGTTACAGGGCCTTTACCCTCACGATGTACAATTTCTTCCTCATTAATGGAAGGTAACTGAGGCTGGACAGACGGTTCTGCTCCACCAGCAGGGTCCGAGCATTTCTTTACTACGGACTCGTCAACAGAATTTTTCAGTGCAATATCCTCTTCATAAGCTCGGGCAACCGATGCTTCAGGCGTAGTGCGAGGGGTAGAAGAAGTTTCTTCAGAAAAAAAGATCTAGAAGGATCAAGCAATCCAAATTCATGAAGAAACCCTTTCTTGATTAGAAACTTTTTAGTCCTCTCCCTTTCTTTCACGAACTTCAAACTCTCAAGTGTAGATTGACAGACAACAGAGTCCTTGACAGGAGAGAGTAGTTCTGCAAAAGAAAAGGAAGGTTTAAAGATCGAAACTTAGAAGAAAGCTTGATAAAGAGCTCTGAGCAAGTATGATCATCTCCTTCCATCCAGATTCCGTAAAAGCTATCTGGACATCTGATATAAAGGAATTGATTCAGGATTCCTTGTGCACTATCTTATAAATCAAGTATAAGCTTGTGACTCTGAGCACCTTCAATAAAGATAATAGAAGGTTGTTCCTTTTTCCTCTTGAAAACACATAGATAGCAGATATCCTGAAGGGTAGGCATACAACGCCTTGTCTTGATAAAAAGCATCCAAAGCCCGATTAAAATGGCATAGCCATTTGGGTGTAGCTGAAAAAGGGAAATCACTAGATGTCGAAGGACTATCTGAATAACATGATTGAAAGGAGGAACAACTCCACTCATTAACATGTGACGATTAACTACTACAAAGCCAAAGGGCGGACGATTACCAGTCTCATCCTTCCCCCGTAATATCGCATCAGCTTCGGGGATGCCAAATTGAGTACACAGCTGCTTAAAAACACGTGGAATAATTGTAGTAGAGCATCTCTTCGATGGTGGACAGATGAGAGGACGGGGAGCAGGAACATGCTAGTTTGATACTGACCCAGGAGCTGCAGTCGTCATAACTCCAGAAACTTGAGCAGAAGCTCCGGTTTAGGTAATCATAGTTGTTTCTTCAGATAAGTGATGAGATTTCTGTCGAGTATCCATTCTACACAAAAATCGTGTTTTTAAATAAATTACAATCGACGGGAAAATATTATCCTAAAAACGTGCAAGTGTTTTTCTTGTTACAGGATGATCAGCAGTGAAAAAGCTCGTTCAGTTTACGAGTTAAAAACTTAGGGCGGGCAGAGTTTGAATTGTTCAGAATTCAACAACATCGATCGCTTGGACTTGCAGCTCATTGAAAAAAGGAGGAAATCCACTTAACTCAGAACCATCGATGGGTCGCTCATGATTAAATGGTGGATCGCTCGCGACCTATGTGATGGATCGCTTGCGACCCATGTGATGGATTTGCAATTCATGCGATGGATCGCTCATGATCATGCGTTGGATCATTCGAAACCCATAAAGACTAGTGATCAAAACTCTAAACACTCCAGGTCTAATCAAAGCATCCATCAATGATCGGATTACATCGTGGCAATCATCAAATATGTAAATGCAACATAAAGCACACAGGAGACGTTACTGTGCAAGATTTCAGACTGCAAATTTGCTAGGGCACATTCTACCCAAGTGCAAACAATTGTCACAAACACGAATTAATCAGCATAATTTGGAGTCCCAATCATTAAAACAGGTAATTATTGAAGAAATTCAAGCATTGTCATCAATTCATGAACAAGAATTGAAACAGAAATCATCAAATCCGATCCAAAAACAACTTATCAAAATACACTATTGAAATGAAAATCGATATAAGGATTTATAACATTGCCGATCCCGATTCGAAATACGGTCAATCAAAGGAAACATATAATGCATGCCGGCCTAAGCCCTAAATCACTGAATTCACATTGGAGTACATGCTGCTCAATCATCAATAGAAATAAAGTCGACATAAATTTCGAAAAAAAGAACAACACCTACAACTATTTGAATTGATATAGATCTCTCAAATCAATTTAGGTTAAGCAAAAATCGAGATGGCAATTAAGCTTCAGATCTGCAAGGAAAACAACGAATTGATTTGATTCAGGTAAATTCGCGGTGGAGATTCAATTCTTGGATGATCCGCAAGGCTCTGGTGAATGATGGAGAAATCAATCGCCGATGACGTCTCAAATTCAAATCGAATAATTTTTCTAGGTCTGAACGGTGGCCATTAAAATGATGTCTGAATAAATGATGATAAAGCAGAAAGGTTTTTGATCCAAAAAGAAGATATAAAGGAACTATTAGTTTGGCCTTTGCGATCCATTAAAGTTACCCATACACTGTCCACTATTATTTTGATACTCCGATCTATCCAAATGGTGTATATGCGACCCACAGAGTAGCATCGTCACCATTAAAATTATTAATGATCCATCAGAGAAAACATCAAAAATGTTGAAGTTCGAAACTCACAATTTTTATAACCAAAAATTATAAACTTCCAGGGGTAAAGGTTAATTGTGTTTTAAAGAACACAGTTCAAATATAATTAATCAAGTGCATACGTGATGGATTATTCATGTGATAATTTGATGGGTCAGCCATGTTAAATATAATGGACCGGGCACATTTTATATGGTGGATCGGCAATGTGTTATGTCATGGATCGGAGGCAGGTTAATGAAGTGGATCGATCACGCTTACGTTGATGGGTCGGTTGTACTTTACTCTATGGATCGGTTACACTCTAATAGATGGATCAACCAGGTTCTAAGCGGTGGATCGAGCATACTTCAATACAATGGACCGGATGTGTTAAAAATGATGGATCGGTTGAGTTTGCTACTATGGATACACATGATGGATCAACAACGTTTCAACAGTGGGTCGGCAGCACTTAGCACTTTATAGTGATGGATCCAGGCATGGATCAGATCTATTTGGTCATATAAGGGAAGTGGATATGTAATACGTGGGTCATGCTCGATCCAGGATGGATTGCTCAATGTCGATGGATCGATCAACGATCCATAGCATGGATTGGTTCCTGATCCATGAGCCCGTGCATAACTTTATTTCTGCTCTAGTTCATTTGCAACCTCGCTTATAAATGCCCCCACCTTCTCACACACTAAAGGGATCGAATTTTTCTCTTTGAAGGGTGGCCATTTTCAATCTCCGGCATTGCTCAAACACCTCCAAATCCATTAAAGCATCTTCAAGCTTAATTCAAGCATCTTCATCAAGAATTCATCGAAGATCATCGCCGTACATGATTGTCGAAGATCTACTTCAACAATTGTCGATACTTGCAAGATTTTGAGTATTTTCTGTTGTATATAACGTTGTTGTATACACAATTATATGATTTTTGTTTGATGATAACAACCAAATATATATTATAAATATGTCTGGTACTGTATTGTTCTATATATATATATATATATCACAGACATGAATATAATATTTATATTTAAATAAAATACGACTGTACAGACAATCATATATTCATACAGTATTGTATTTAAATATAATATTATGTTTAAATAAACTCCACTATTTAAACATTCACAGAATATTGTACTTGTAAATAAACTGAATATAATTGACAAGTTTGTTTGACAACAATAAAATAATATTTTATTTCAAACAAAATTTGTTTATTACAAATATGAGTACAATTCTCACTACAACACTCAACACTCATTCAGTCACTCACTATATACACTTTGTTTTACATACTTTTCAAATATACAAACACACACTTATTCATTATACACTCTGTTATCTTCAGTCTTCTGTCTTCATAGCTCTGTCAGTCCAGTCTTCATACCTGTCATATACAGAAACACACACATAGTACACTGCAATAGAAATATTTCATATTCTAAGCAGATATAATTTTTATTTTGAAAATTTATTTGCCTCAGAATTTAGGTGTGTTTCTCATCATTTTTATGACTCGATCTGATTTTCATATCCAACCGACTGTGTCTAGACAGCTTGTGATATTCACAGTGATACATTGTAAATACCACAAGGCAGACAACATATATATATATAGTAATGCAGGGACAGAGAAATTCGTCTGGATGACTGCATATACACACGTGTATAAATACACGTGTGCACTGCCTCGCCAATCCAGTGTGCAACCGAGGAGTAGCCACGTGGACCATCTCAACTCAGTGCACACATGAAAACAATTCAGTGAAATGTTCAAGCAAAGTATCAAAGCAGCAAACAAATACAAGGATGTGTGTGGTCGAGCACAAGTAGCATAACTAAAAGTGGTCGAGGCATATCAAGACAGTGGACAAGCACAAAGCCCACTAATGGTTAGTACAATAGTGGATACATGGTGCACAAGCAAAGGGTGTTTTTTCAATGTTATAACAGCATATGGTGAAGGGGATGCAAGAGCCATACAAGATAGGTGCATGGAGCAGCAGCTAAATGTGAGTGAACAACCAGTCAAGTATTTGGAGCATGGCACAATCATGTATATGCCACAAGTCCAAATGAAACAGTAAAATGCAACAAGACAGAAATATACTTTTGTAAGACAGGGTGGAACAAATGCAAATTGATCATAGATTAACATGATGCATTCAAGTGTAACAAGTCAGAATGGTGTATTTACTTTGAACAAGATTTTCAGCATGCTTGAACTATGGTCGAGCAAAGTTTATATGGCAAATCAGTTCAGAAATGATCACTTTCTTTTAAAGCAAATTATACTAAATGATAAGTGCCAAATATGGCAAATTAGCAAGTGGTTTTGCATGGCAAATCAGCAAAGATGTAATCAGCCAACACAAATGGAAGTGCAAATAATTTCAGATCAGGCATAATATTCCAGCAAATACAATGAGCACAATGATGAATGCAAGACAGTATGGTGGACACAACAACATTATTGCAACATGAAACAATGAATATTCAAACTGCAATACACAGGTACAAAAATGAGATAGCAAAATGATGGTGCAACATCATCAATACAAACAGTTCATGTGTGCATGACATGACAGTGGTGCAACAAGCGTCGAGCCAAGAAATGTAAATGCAGTCAAATCATCATAAGATGAATCATAAATAAATGGTGCATGCAAAGTAAATATGCATATATAAGCATGGGTGCATGAATGGGGTCAACAAGGCAGTGTACAAATCACTGCATATATACTCACAGCATACATGAGCATGGGTGGTGCAAGCATCAGATATACAGCAGTATATGACTTACAAATGGTCATGGCAATAATCAATGAAAGCAAGTATTATATTTGACAAATTCAAGTCAGTCCATAATTTGCAAAGATCATTAATATATAATCAAAGCATTGGAGATGTCAGGTTTGGGTGCATGATAAACTCGGCATGTGTTTTAAGGAACAAGAAAGCAGTATTCAAAATGGAAAAGTATTTCCAATTTTCAGAAATCAATCTCGCCAACCATATGTAAATAAATCAGCATTCAAATCTCACAATTGTTCTTCCAGAAAATTGAGCAAGTGTATTTTCTTTTTGAAGTTATATCCAGATTTGAAAAACAATTCGGTGCATGGGATTCCAGAAATGGCAAATCAATTTTTGGCAAGAAATATCACGCAGGGAAAACATTGGTTTTTGTTTCCATTTTTTGAATCTCAGCAGTATCATTTCAAGGAGAATAAAAAGGCAACAAACAATTTTCAAATTCATCAATGCATTCAAAGTCGATTCAGTCAAAGGAATTAAAAGAGGAAAATTACACAAAATCAGCATCGAGTCATATATGAAATCAGAGTGTCGATTTAAGGATTTTCTAATCCTACATAAAGAACTAATATCATCACTGGCAAATGATCCATCGAAACCACAAAATCAACTCAAGAGAAAATTGTTCCAAATCAGAAGTTACATACCAGAGTTTCAATCGCCAGAGAGAGGCCCAATCAATCGAAGATAGAGCAACACAGTTTCGAGCTTCAGAAGATTACTCATTTCATCAAGCAATTGGTTTGATTTGGGAAGATTGGGAAAACCCTAGAAATTGCTCAATTTGTCGCCGCTATTTTTCAAGAGAGATATCGGGCTTAGAATTAAAAGAAGGGGCGGCCTAGTTTTTTCAAATAAAGGGGATGACCCCTTATCTTTTTAACTCCTTTATTTTCTAAGGCTTTAGAGTTTTCTTGTTTTTATATTTTGTTCTGTAATTTTGTAAAACAAATGAATAGTTACTAGAATCTATAAAATTCTAGAGGAATCGGTCAGGGTGTTGACTGATAGTTGCTAGATTTTGTAAAATCTAGGTTACGGATTACGGGGTTGTAATTCGGGAAAATCTAATCGAGGGGATATCGACCAGTCTAGGGTTTTGAGCGTAGGGTTAGAATAGGAGCAGGGTTTGCGAGTGTACATGGTCTTGTATGCGGGATCTGTTCTATCACCTAGTAGAAACCTTAGAAATGCCGCAGTAGCCAGGGTTTTGCCGAAGTTGGGTATATCTGTGTGTAATTTATTTTCTGCATTTCTGTTTCAGCTATATTCTATGATCTATTTTTATTATATATCTCGTTAAATTTTTAATTTGTTAAAAACTGTGAAAAACCCTATTCACCCCCCTCTAGGGTTAATCTAGATCCAACATTTTCAAGGAAGAATCGAGAAGCTGAAGAGAGAAAAGAGAGATTTATTGTAAAAGAGATAGAAAATGTACAAAATGAGAGTGAATGTGTACCTTGTAGTGAAGATCATAATGAAATCATCCTTTAAATGGACGTAGGCCAAAACTGAGGCTGAACCACTATAAACGCTCTCTACTCTAGCCATGTTCTGCACACTTATGCTCTTAACCTTGTTTTTTTATTGATTTAAAGTGTTAACACACCTCTTAGGGTGTTAGCATCCATTTTGGTTGTTAACATATAATATTTTAATATTGTATTTGACAAAATGAGTAACAATGAAAATGTTGCAATTTTACTTCTTTCAACAATATTTGAAACAATTCACTTAAAGCGTAATTTCTGCATTTTCGGTCCAAAGTGCTATTTACTATAGCGAACTTTGTACATATTGAAATTTATGTGTTAAATACAGAATAAGCTGGAATAAACTTATGTGGCTTAGACTTGAAAAGTTGTAAAAATACACAATAATTGTTAACCCTATCAAAACACCAGATCAGCACTAACTGGGTCGACACAAAGTGGGTCGGCACTAACTGGGTCGGCACAAAGTGGGTCGGCACTAACTAGGTTGGCACAAAGTAGGTCGGCACTAACTGGGTCGGCACTAAGTGGGTCGGCATATTTGTCAGTGGTTCGATCTCAGCATGTTCATATGGGTCGACTTCTCATATCACTTTGGACCATCTTCACATAGGAAGATCTGGACGTGACAAGGTTGTTTGGGCTAGTGAGGTATTAATGAAACAACATGGTATAGCCATTGTACATATATTGCATGCATTATTCACTGTAAGTCCACGTGGCCAAAGAGCTGGCATCAAACTTGTATAAAATAAGTGGTAGCAAAATAGCAATTTGGATCGGCACTATTTGTTTATACATATGAATAAGGTGGTACGTTGAACAAGTATGGATCAATGCAAAAGGAAGTTGGACTCTTCAGCAAAGACATACGGGTCGGCCATGTGGAATAATACGGTGGCATGATTGTAAATAAAATGGGTCGGCCATGAGAAAAAACGGTGGCAACTGTGGTAATTATATGGGTCGGTCCTATACAACTGTCTTCTAATCGGTCGTATAGAGAAAATGGATCGATGCATTGTATGAAACGGGTTAGTGCGTTGTCAGAAAATGGATCGATACTGATGAAGTGAAACGGGTCGGTACTAATAAAATAAACTGGATCGGCACATTGCAAGCAAACTGGGTCGGTGCATTCATATTTGGATCGGTCCATTCATTTATGTTTGGATCGGTACATTGATAAAAGCGGTGGCAAAACTGTAAATATGGGACATGACAGCTGTTGACAACTGTAAAGTGGACCAGTGGCATTTCTGTAAATAAGTTTTGGGCCGATCTAAGTTTATGGCTGACCCAAACTCTACGCACCATAATTACAAGACTGCCATTGCCCCCAAACTACACCTATAAATAGCCCCTTTCTTCACAATTCAAGGGATGGATTCCTCTACCCCGAAGGGCTGCCCAATTCATTTCTCCACCACTTCCAAACACTTCACACTCCATTAATGGCTTCTCCAATTCAATCAAGTTTGATCTAATAACAAAGTGATCAAATCATCGTTGTTCTTTATTAGAAAGCTCTCCAATTCAATTCTAGTGCTCTCCAACCGCCATCATTCTCCTCTCAAGCCTAGATCAACCGCAAAATCACTATGAAATATGCAAAGATCGTCCAATTGGTAAAGTGAGCAAGGATTTACGCATCCACTATCACGAACCAAAAGATCTTGTCCGTTCATCCGTGATTTCAAGCAAACTAAAGTGCAAATAGGAGAGATCGTTGTGAAAAGAGAATAAATACAAGAATGAACAACATGGATAAATTCATGTGTTTTGTAATCGCCGAAGTGCTAATGAGAAAAGTGTTTAAAGTGGACGTAGATCTAGATTGATCGAACCACTATCAAAACCTCTTGTCCCTTACTTACTTTTTCTCGCTTTTTTACTTGAATTTGTATTTGTGGCCCAATTTTCATTTTGCATGCCGTTTGGTAAAGTGTGATTTCATACCATTGGTGTTTGAACCATTTTTGATTCAAACATTTGGCGCCCACCGTAGGGCCGCATTCACATCTCCTTCCTTCACGTTGAAGTCCTAAGCCTACTTCGACCATAGATTATGCAAATCTAAGATTAAGGCCAATCGAAAAATTCTCATCAAAATTCAAGGCCTTATCCGAGATCATGGCAAAGTCTAAGAAGGCCACTTGCAATATCGTTAACGAAAATGATAATGTTGCTAACAACGAGACTATTGCACTTGCCAATTGCTTTGAAGCTGGAGAAAATTCAATGGCCGGAGCTGGAGTGACTAAAACTAAATTAGACGCCATCGTCGCTAACTTGAGTCAACACATGGAAGCCTCCAATAAAGCTTTAATCGATGCTAATAAAACTCTAGTGGATGCTAATCAAGCTTTGGTGGATATAGTGAGTGTTCCCCTAAACGCTCAAGCAAATCCTGCTCCTACTCCGTAAATCCATGTCAACCTTGAAGAGAATGCAAAATCATCAGCCTCTGATCCTCATAATGATAACTTGGAAGGATTTGTTGGCGAAGACAATGCTAATGTCAAAGACTCAAAAATGAAAGATAAAAACCATTCCGATCGAAATAACCGACAAGTTGCAAGTCCCGTTAAGGGGGAACCTTCCTATAGTGGAAGTAAAAGACCAAGATCATCTAAACGCGATTGCTCGCCACGACGAGCATCCGGAAAAGAAATCGAGGTCCGCTTTACGGAACAACACAACTCGAAGGAATATATTGCGGATATGGTAAAGCAAATCATGAAAGATAACATTCCACACAAGGATAGTGAAAGGGAATGGGACTTCTCTCTCGGCAAAAATCCATTCACAAAGAGGATCCGCAAGGCTGAATTCCCCAAGAAGTTCACTCATCCTACTCTGCCTCCGTACAATGGGATTTCTGATCCGAATCACTTTCTATACAAATACGAATGGTATATGAATGGAGCTAAAGCAATAGACGAGATCAAATGTCTATACTTCCCTCTCTATCTAGAAGGTGTCACATCGTTACGGTTCACAAGGCTCCCGCCCAAATCCATCAACCAATTTGATGATTTGGTTATGAAATTCAAAGAGCAGTTCGGGCTGCAAGCTACGAAGGCGAAGGACGTTATTTCTCTTACATTAATGAAACAGAAACCATGAGAGTTTGTCAAAGATTTCCTTAAAAGATTCGATGTTGTTGTATCCGAAGTAGGAAATCCCGAGCCCCACATGATTTTAATGCCTCTAATCAGCGCCATAGATGAGAATAGCAAATTTGGCAAATGGATCAAAATGAAGGAGCTAAGTACGCTTGACAAGTTCTATAAAAAGGCCGAGGAGTATATGAGATTGGATAATAAGCCTGCACCTCTTCAGATTACTAAGTCAAACCAACCTCTTGAAGCTCTCAAAAATGCTACTACTTAGTACAATCAGAAAAATGCTGGAGGTCAGAAAAGGGGAAGCGACGGGAAAGACAATCGAGACAGCAAGAAGCTTCGTTTCTCCAACCCATCAGAGCTAACACCTTTAAATGATACTCCAGAAAACATCTTTTCAGCAACAAAAGATACCAAAGATTATCTAATTCCAGAACCTCAGAGAGTAAGCAGCAAGCAAGCGAACTCTGGAAAGTTATGTCGATTCCATAATCAGCTAGGCTACAACACCAACGAGTGTAGGCATCTAAGGTCACTGATCGAAGAGATGATTAGGAAGAATCATCTGCAACAATACGTGAATGATCCACAATCCTCAAACGCTGTTCTGATTCCCCAGGGCCAAGGGGCGACAAGCAACGAAGCTCTTGTTCAAACCATGCCAAGGCTGATCATCAACTAGAAATCGTTGGTTGTGCTCCAGTTTCAATGGCTCAGAATAAGCGATCAACATCGCCACCATTTTACTTCATGCTCTATTTCCTGATTTGAATGAATTTATAGCTTGCAAAATTATGTGTTAAATCAAAACTCATCTAAAAAGATGATTTCATATTCCAGGCCATGTGTCGAGCGCTTGTTCCTTCAGAATCTGACAAAGCATAGCGACCCCAACAACACTAACTCAAGTGCCAAAGGCTGTAAGTGTCAACATTCCCAAATGCAAAAATAGAAAAGCATCGCCCTGAGAAGTGAATGAGAGGACTCACAAAGATTCAAATAGTGAACAAGCGCCATAGTAAACAAACCAAAGTGTTGTAACTCTCATCGAAGGGGCACTTCCTTAAACGAGAGTTTCAAGCTTCAATTCTTAATCTGAGATAGCCCGCCAAGTCGAGCGTCCAACAAAGGAATTGATGCAAACCCTGAGCTGGAAGGAGCAACACCGTGTCGGAAGGACCGACAAACCTGGTGATCAGAAGCACCAACATCAGGCCAGAAGGACCGACAAACGAGCTGGAAGGACTAGCACAAACCAAAGTCCTCTTCGAGGACACCCAATTGATCGTCAGAATCAGGAAGCACCTGATGCGATAACGACAAACATTGGGGTTCTAGCCAAAGTCCTCTCCGGAGGCACCCAATTGATCGTCGGAATCAGGAAGTACCTGATGCGATAACGACAAACATTGGGGTTTTAGCCAAAGTCCTCTCCGGAGGCACCCAATTGATCATCAGAATCAGGAAGTATCTGATGCGATAACGACAAACATTGGGATTCTAGCCAAAGTCCTCTCAGGGGGTACCCAATTGATCGTCAGAATCAGGAAGCACGTGATGCGATAACAACAAATATTGGGGTTCTAGCCAAAGTCCTCTCCGGGGGAACCCAACTGATCGTCAGATTCAGGAAGCACCTGATACGATAACGACAAACATTGGGGTTCTAGCCAAAGTCCTCTATGGAGGCACCCAATTGATCGTCAGAATCAGGAAGTACCTGATGCGATAACGTCAAACATTGTGGTTCTAGCCAAAGACCTATTCGGGGGCACCCAATTGATCGTCAGAATCAGGAAACACCTGATGCGATAATGACAAACATTGGGGTTCTAACCAAAGTCCTCTTCGGGGGCGCCTGATTGATCGTCAGAATCAGGAAGCACCTGATGTGATAACGACAAACATTGGGGTTTTAACCAAAGTCATTTCTAGTGTCACTCCTTTTGAATCTACCGACGCTTGGATTTATCAATATAATTGAGTGACGAAATTCTCACATTGGGGTTTTAACCAAAGTCATTTCTAGTGGCACTCCTTCTGAATCTACCAACGCTTGGGTTAATCAATATAATTGAGTGACGAAATTCTCAATATAATTAAGTGACGAAATTCTCCAATATCTAAATTAACCAAGCTGGATTCTAGATGGAGTTTGGATTTAACCAATTAACTTGCATAGTATCTGAAAATCTCAGATACGACAAGTGTTAGATTGTAGCCCAAGCAAAGGCAATAGATCCAAAGTACTTCCCTAAAGGAAGGCTGATAACATTCTTCTAAACCAGGGGCAAAATATCCATTGGCACTCCTTCTGAATCTACCAACGCATGGATTAATCAATATAATTGAGTGACGAAATTATCTAATATCTAAATTAACCAAGACAGATTCTGGATGGAGTCCGGATTTAACCAATTAACTTGCGTAGTGTCTGAAAATCTCAGATACGACAAGTGTTAGATTTTAGCCCAAGCAAAGGCAATAGATCCAAAGTACTTACCTAGAGGAAGGCTGATAACGATCTCCTAAACCAGGAGCAAAATATCCAAGCCTTCTCCAAAAGGAAGCAAGGAATAAATCATGAATATGCATTTCCAAAAAGTATGAAATGTTGTCCACCATCATATAAATCTTTAAAATAATGACGCTTGAAATCCACAATCGGATTATCTCGACTAGTTGATATTTAGCGTTAATGCGAATACGAATCAGGATATCGTGTTTGTGCAGATAATATTTGACAAGTTATAAACCGTTGGGTAGAACAATTCTGTGCACACACTTTATTCAAGTCAAAATAAAAGTCGTTATATTTCATTTTTTAATGATGATTTACTAACCCACTATCGATTTGGACAGTCGATGGTGAAGTATAAGTCCAAAATCATGCAAATGCCTGTTTTGATTACAGAACAGGTGGCATGACGTATACAAATTTAAATTATGATTTTCCATAGCAAATGAAAATCTATAACTAGATCTCAATGCAAAACATATCAGCAGCAATGTTCATTTCAAAGCTTGCATTGCTCGCAAGCAAAAAATACAAGCTTCGAGGGGCAAATGTTAACCTTGTTAAAAACACCGGATCAGCACTAACTGGCTCGGCACAAAGTGGGTTGGCACAAAGTGGGTCGGCACTAACTGGGTCGGCACAAAGTGGGTCGGCACTAGCTGGGTCGGCATATTTGCTAGTGGATCGGTCTCAGCATGTTCATATGGGCTGGCATCTCATATCACTTTGGACCATCTTCGCATAAGAAGATCTGGACGTGACAAGGTTGTTTGGGCTAGTGAGGTAATAATGAAACAACATGTATAGCCATTGTACATAAATTTCCTGCATTGTTCATCGTAGGCCCATGTAGCCAAAGCGCTAGTATCAAACTAGTATAAAATAAGCGGCAGCAAAATAGCAATTTGGATCAGCACTATTTATTTATATATATGAATAAGGTGGTACATTGAACAAGTATGGATCAATGCAATAGAAAGTTGGACTCTTCAGCAAATACATATGGATCGGCCATGTGGAATAATACGGTGGCATGTTTGTAAATAAAATGGGTCGACCATGTAAAAAAAGCGGTGGCAACTGTGGTAATTTATGGGTCGATCTTGTACAGTTGTCTTCTGATCGGTCCTGTAGAAAAAATGGATCGGTGCATTGTATGAAACAGGTCGGTGCATTGTCAGAAAATAGATCAGTACTGATGAAGTGAAATGGGTCGGTATTGATAAAATAAACTGGATTTGTACATTGCAAGCAAACTGGGTCGGTGCATTCCTATTTGGATTGGTGCATTCATTTATGTTTGGATCGGTACAATGATAAAAATGGTGGCAGAACTATAAATATGGGACATGACAGCTGTTGACAACTGTAAAGTGGACCAGTGGCATTTCTATAAATAAGTTTTAGGCCGATCCAAGTTTATGGCCGACCCAAACTCTGCACACCATAATTACAAGACTGCCATTGCCCCCAAACTACACCTATAAATAGCCCCTTTCTCCACAATTCAAGGGACGGATTCCTCTACCCCGAAGGGCTTCCCAAATCATTTCTCCACCACTTCCAAACACTTCAAACTCCATTAATGGCTTCTCCAATTCAATCAAGTTTGATATAACAACAAAGTGATCAAATCATCGTTATTCTTCATTAGAAAGCTCTCCAATTCAGTTCTAGTGCTCTCCAACCGCCATCATTCTCCTCTCAAGCCTAGATCAACCGCAAAATCACTATGAAATCCGCAAAGATTGTCCAATTGGTTAAGTGAGCAAGGATTTACTCATTCGCTATCACAACCAAAAGATCTCATCTGTTCATCCATGATTTCAGTCAAACTAAACTGCAAATAGGAGAGATCATTGTGAAAAGAGAGTGAATAGAAGAATGAACAATATGGATAAATTCATGTGTTTTGTAATCGCCAAAGTGCTAATGAGAAAAGTGTTCAAAGTGGACGTAGATCTAGACTGGTCGAACCACTATAAAAACCCTTTGTCCCTTACTTACTTTTTCTCGCTTTTTTACTTTAATTTGTATTTGTGGCCCAATTTTGCATACCGTTTGGTAAAGTTTGATTTCATACCATTGGTGTTTGAACTATTTTTGATTCAAACAATAATGTAATTGCCAATAATTTTAAGAACAGTAGAAAGTTGGTATTAACATTTGTTGTTTAAAGTCATTACAGTCTAAAAATATTACCTATAATTCTCACAATTCAAACTATTTAAATAGATTTTTCAAAAGATCTTTATAACTGAAATTTAAGAAAAGCTAATCTAAGAATAAAAAATAAACCATGAACATATGTTTTCATCTTTATGTAACAACAAATAATAAAATCCATTGTTAAATAAATTATGTGGTGTTTCCGTATGCGTGGCATAGGTTCACACTAGTATTAATAATAAGAAGAAAACTATAAATATGAACTAGAACATATCGGTACTAAGCATTAATTTTCATGATATCGATTATGTTTTGATTTAATTAATAATTGTATTGACCATTGAATATATTATGATCAATAACAACCAATTATTCGTGTTCTGGTATTTTTCAATAAAATTAATATTTTTAACATTCTTTTCACTTTCCATTTTCCTTTTAAACTCTTTTTAATCTTTCCGTCTTCGTATTTATTGCAATTTAAAAAAAATGAAAATATATTCTAATATAGAAAAAAAATTGGATCCAGTAAATTTCAGTTCGAAATTGCTCATTTGAATTGCATTGATTAGTGATGGATACGTTCAGAATATGTTAAAGAATTTCTTTAATTTAAGTTATTTAAGTTTATCCATAATTTTTTTATTTAAGGAAAACTCTATGCTTGAAGAATCCACCACCTTTAATTGCCAATTTCCATTTTTTTTAATATAATAGTATTTTTTGCCCGCTTTGTTGGGCCTTAAAGTTTATGTAATTAAAAAAATTGTAATGATTAAATATTAAAATTAAAAGAAAAAAATTATTGTAATTAATATTAAATAGTTATATAATATATATATATATATCTTTAAATATTATAATTTATGCGGCAACAATAATAAATTGTTTCGTTGTTCATCCAAAAATAATGTTATCATGGATGATTATTTTGATTAATTGTTCCGTTATCCATCTAATAATTTATGCAATAATAATAACTAATTTTCATGTTGTTCACCCAACAATAATTTTGCCGTGGATGATTATTTGATTAATTATTCTGTTATCCATCTAATTTTTTTGTTATGAATGGTTATTTTTTGGCATAGATATAAAAAAAATGATTATTGGTGATTTTTTTCTAAAAACATGTTCTTAATTCATTACAATTTAAACTTATTTTGTGATCTTTAAATGTGAAAAATTGAATAAATAATCATTAAAATTATATAAATGATACAATTCAAGTAATATTATATAAATTATATACAAACTACAGTATGTTAACTTTATTTTATGATGCAAAAAAGTGTATATGATGTCATCATATATACATATATAAATATAATATGATGCAATGTATGCTTTGTTATTAAGTTTTAAATATATTTTTATATGTATAAGAGGCATTCTAACTAAAATTTCAAATTACAACATAAAAATAAACATCCATAACAGAAAAATACATTAATCAATAGAAGTTTTCAAAGAAAAATAAATAAAAGATCATGAGTAGTTTTCATTCCAAACAAAATAAATATGAAAATCAGATCAAAATAAATATAAGATCATGAGTAGTTTCCATTCCAAACAAAATAAACATGAAAATTAAGTTCAAGTCCAATTTGTTCCCAGCATAACTTCATGACTTCCACTTTTTTGAATATTTTTCATTCCTTAAAGTGCAATAAACACTTGAATAGATGCACAATGTTAATTAGTCATTCCTTATCAAAAAATAATAATAATATGTACACCGTATATAAAATAACCATCAAATATATATAACTTACTTTTTCCTTTTTAAATGCTTTCAGTTTTGAAATAAATACATTTTCATCATCTTTTTTATCCTTAAAGTCGACAAAAATATACCACAGCTTGGCATCATTATCAATCTCTTTGCTTTTCCTCTTCAAACTATTAGCATTTGTAGATTTTTCAATACCAGGGCTTTGCATATTGATGTCAGTTTTAGATTCAATGCTGAAACTTGGTATAGACATCTGCATGTAAATGAAAAAAAAGAACTTGGTGCAATGAACATGACTAACTATATATATATATATATATATATATATATATATATATATATATATATGTGTGTGTGTGTGTGTGTGTGTGTGTGTGTGTGTGTGCGCGCGCGCGCGTGCCGTGTACATGCTTGAACTTTTGTGTACATTATTCTCACCAACACATATAGTAATTGTATACTGCATTCCCTCTAAACACTTCAAAATTGTTGGAAATTCTTCTTATATGCATGCTCAACTTGAGTAGAAGAAACATTTTTCATGTCATAAACCACATCATCAAAGATCATGTTTTCATTTGGATCATAATCAGAGAAATGTCATCTTTTAAGCTCGAGATGTAAGTTCCCACACCATCTGTAGAATGTATTAAATATTGTTAAAAGTTTAAAAATGAAGAAAGATGAAATGAAACAACATTACTTGAACAAGAATATTTTAAATGCAGTATCATTATTCTCGAACTCCTCTAACTGCTCAGACTCATTTGACAAGTAACCATTGCAGGTGTAGGCATTAGAACAACTTTCTGGACAAAAGCAGGAGATGAATTACAAAGCACTCCAAAAAGTATAAAAATAAAACATGTTTCTTGAGATAAACCAAATACCTCCATCAAATTGAGCTTGTAATCTCACTGGCTTCACATTTCTTACCGGCTCTACATTTCTTAATATACTACCTGTAAAATACGAAAGTCATACAATATGATACCAAAAATCAAATAATATTGTACTAAAATATTAGATAATAAACCCATTTTAATGTATTATATGCACTACCTACAACACATCTAAATTGGATGCATGTTATAAAAACAAAAATACTGAGGATTTTAACTTATTTCACAAAATATACCTATGATATTTGTAATACCACTGCAATATCATTTTAATTTTACATTTATATCGTGTCTGTCGACACAACCAATACTCTGTTTTGAGATATTAGATCTTTTAGGAAGATCATAAGAAGACGTTCCTAAAAAAATATACTACATGAGTTTTTTTTTAAAGTAAGAATGTAAAATATGAAGAATACTCATATTATCAAGAGGGAACTGAGATTGGAAATTTGTGGCACCAACGGTTCTTAATAGAGTGGCTGTAGGATAACCAAATTAATGTATATGATAAAAATAACAACCATAATAATTTGAAACATCTTAAATTTAATATACCTAGAGTGTTAGTAAAATAGTATATGATAAATTATGATTAAAACTTTATCAGACTAACAAAAAAACACT
Organism: Allium sativum; assembly: GCA_030737875.1. Lineage (NCBI taxonomy): Eukaryota > Viridiplantae > Streptophyta > Magnoliopsida > Asparagales > Amaryllidaceae > Allium > Allium sativum. Next base: position 29,607 of record JASFAX010001908.1, read on the forward strand.
GGAAATAAATTATGATATAATTAATATACAATCTTAAAATCTGGAGTGAAATGAGATTGGAAATTAGTATCACCATTGGTTCTTACTATATTGCTTGTAAGATAACCAATTTAGTGCATATTTTAGAAGTAACACCAATAATAGTTTGAAACATCTTGAAATTAGTATACTTGGATTGTTCGTAATATCACCAAGAGGTTGTTTTGATTTTGCATTTATATTATCTTTTTCAACACAACCAGTACTCCATTTTGAGATGTTAGATCTTCTGGTGTGATGAAAAGTAGTTCCTAGGAAACATATCATATGAGAACTTTGTTAAATTAATTAACAAAAGCATATAGGTAAAGAAATTATGGTAAATATAATACATACTCATAATTCATGTAGGGAATTGAGATTGGAAACTCGTGTTCTTAATATGCCTGGAGTGTTACTAATATCACCAAGAGGTTGTTTTGTTTTTGCATTTACATCATTTTTATGAACACAACCACCACTCCATTCTGGGATGCTAGATCTTTTGGTTTGATCCAAAGAATAAGTTCCTACAAAGACATATCCCAGGAGAATTTTATTAACATAACAAAATAAAAACACGAAAAAAATTATGATAAAAATAATACACTCATAATACCTAGGGTATACTGAGATTGGGAATTGATATCACCAATTATTCTTAATACATTGCCTGTAAGTTAAGTAAACTGAGTGTATATTTTAAAAATAACACCCATAATAGTTTGAAACATCTTAAATGTAGTATACCTGGAGTGTTAGTAGTATCACCAAGAGGTTGTTCTGATTTTGTATTTGTATCATTCTTTTCAACACAACCACTATTCCATTTTGATGAATTAAATCTCTTGGGGTGATCTGTGAAAGAACTTCCTGTAATGGGCATGCCGTTATCTATGATGCTATATTAAACAATATATGTACACAATACCTCTTTGATATTTTAAAGCAAATTAAGATCTAAGTTTTGTAACATGATGATCAAAGTTGGTGACACTTTCATTTCTTATTTTACTACGTGAAAGGTAGCAAATTAAGATCTAAGTTATGTAACATGATGATCAAAGTTGGTGACACTTTCATTTCTTATTTTACTACATGAAAGGTAGCAATATTGAGTGTATTTAACTAAATTAAGATCTAGTTTGAAACATGTTAAAGAGATTATACATGTATTTTACAGTTTAATCCTAACTTATATGCACATACCTGGACTTGACTTGGCAGAAATATTATGAAGATGTCTAACTTATGTTAATAACATGATACACAAAATTAGAAGTTATCATTCATTACTACTAAATTGTGCAAGTTTTTCACAAAATTAGGTTTAGCTAGTAAATGAATACCTATTTTTTCAAATTGTGCAAGATTTTCATTGAAATATCATAATCTTACTCAATAAGTATATCAAACAAAGCCCTTTTCGAATGCAATTTAACTTGATCATTATTTGAAATAGCATGTAGCATCACCACACCTGCAATGAAAACAATAATGTACAGAAAACTTATCTATCAATCATTTTATCGATATTAAACCAAGTAAACCATGTCACCTTTATTCTCGTCTCGCATTTTTCCATCTCCCACGTTGTGCTGGACCTCAGGTGATTAATTATGTTTTGTACAGTATTAGGAATAATGTTCCGTCCAAGAGGTCTTCCAGTTTGTTTCTTACAACTGATACATGAGTATGTAAATTAACAACTTTAAGTGAATATGAAGAACAAAAAATGCTATGCAATATGATGTCGTTATATATAGACCAAGTACCAGATACTGAATTTGCTTTTAATTTTGGTGGTCGTCCACGTTTTCCACTTTGAAACGAGCCAGAACTTTCACCTTTAAAGCAACAAATAAAATTTTATATAAGTAATCTAGCAATCATAATATGATAATAAAACCACTTTTGAAGTTCAAAATTTTAGAATTTAATTTCGAGTACGAAAAAACATGATAGTACTTGAAACTTAATAAAATAAGAAAGAAGTTTAAAAATAGTTACATGTATCAAAATTTTAGAGATCATATATAACACAATCTATTTAGTTAATTTGAGTTAAGACCTAGTGGCAGTAAGCGCCCAGGCTCACCCTAACACAACTCTGGTATAACATTGAAGCATATTTCACACTTGCCCAATTTTTTTCAACAAAAATACAATTTAGATCTTTTTTATATTTAAGGTTTTCTTTACAAACCATTCTCTTTAACATTGTAAAATCAATCTTACTTGTTTCACCATTCTAACCTACACATTAGGTTCATGCTGTACTATGAAACAAATAATAATATAACAATACCAATTTTTTCAGTACAAAACCACACACATATATAAACATATTTTTCTATACTTATAACAAATTTGACGACGGAAATAAGAGAACAAACCTGTATAATAAGTATTTTCACTAACTTCAGCAGTATATTGATTTTCACCCATAGCTGATTGCACGTTTGTTGAATATATTTTGATAATAGCAGTAGGAAAGTTATCAAGAGAAAACATGTAGAAAAGCTTGTAGAAGAAAATAAGATGGTAACGTAGAAATGTTAATGAGAATGGAAATCAAAATGGCGGAAGTAAGAATTTAAAATGACAAAAACAATTTCCTTCTATGACACACAACTATATGTGAGTATGCACGTGTACAATGCAATTGACAATTTAGTAGAGATTAGGAAATTACATAATCTTTATTTATTTTTTTTATCAACAACGACAATATATAATTCTTATGATGTAATAAACTAGGAAACAAATATCTATAAAATCCAAATATAAGGTAGTTTTTATCCAATGTCAAATCTATCCGTAGAAATATTAAATATCTGCATTAAATGAAGAATTCATTATAATAGGTACATTATACGCTAATGCATAATAAATCACAGCAATTAATTCTCTTCTATTGCAAAAGGAAAGAAAAACATGAATTAGGCAATGAATATTTACTATAAATTGTCAACCTAGTAATTAATATCATCTTTTTATAATGATCTAAAGCAAAATAAATAGATTTCTACAAAATATATCGTATACAATAAATAAGCACCAATCATTTGCTATAGTCATGATTTTTAAATTAAATTTACTTTGTAACGATAAATTTTCTTTTCATATTAAATTTGAAGCATATATTTGGGAGGGAATTGAAATTGTAGTGGAAGGGAAGGTATTATTGCAGTGATTCCTAGTTATAGGTAGGATGTACATGGTAACTACACAGATTGACAATATTCTTATATGCAAAATAAGGTAATAAATGAGATTGGCATTCAAATAAGTTTACTAGATATGGACAAAAGGATGAATGTGATTGATTTTAAATGAATCAATTACTAATTACAAATTACTATATATATATATATATATAATATAATTTTACATCAATAGTCCATAATTAGTTTACTAGATAGCTACTCCTGAGTTCCACCTATTTTTTTGAAGTAATAACAAATTATGTAATCAAAATATTTTTTTCCTATTACAGATAGATATCATATCATTTTTAATAAAAACCTTAAAAACACAATTATCCATAATTAGAAATTCGTTATACCAAACTGAATAAAATTTAACAAAACAGGCTTTACTTCTTGCAATAATTTTTTAAATTTTTCAAAAAATTCTCAATTTTAATAAAATTGCTTAAATTTTAGAAGAAAAATATCAATATATTTAAATTACAACGATTATTTTTAATGTTGCCTTAATTGAAATTTCAAGTTTCATGATAAAATAATTCATTAATCTTTGAACAAATATATATAATTCGTATCAAATTTTATTACTTTAAAGTTCATTTTATTTACTAATATTTTCCAAAAAATATATTTTGTTTTAAAATAAATAATGATTAACAGTCCTTAATAATTAAGATTAAATAATCAATATTCGATTATAATTAAGTAGTAGTTACTGATTAACAATTGATGAATAAGAAATAATTATTCCAATTAAGATTGAATAATTATTATTTTTAATGATCCATAATTAATATGAAATAACTAATATATATATATATATATATATATGATAAAAAAGACGGCGATTATATAAAGTGCATTTTAGTTGATTTCAGTTGATTGTATTCCATTTAAGATTAACTGCGACAAAAGAATTAAAAAATCAAGAATATTAAGCTATACATGTATATGTAAAAAGAAATAATAAATGGTAATAAATTAAAGTTAGTATATACCTGTACGTTAATTAGAATAGAAAAAAATGTTACGAAATAAAAGAAAATGAAATTGACGAAAATTATTTACATTAACATCAACGTTAAAACTGGTCATAAATGCACATAAAGAAAGAAAATATAAGTAACTGATATATAAGATTTGTCATGATTAAGGAACTGATATATAAGGCTTGTCCTGATTATTCAATAGACATTGTAATTAATGCATCATTCAAAGAAGGACAAAATGAGTATTGTAAAAAAGCTTCAGACGGGCACAAGTTTTCGAAGGCTCGGTAGAATTAAGAAAAACCGACAAAGTCGGTTTGATAAAAAAGCTTCAAACGGACACAAGTTTTCGAAGGGTCGATAAGATTAAGAAAAACCGACAAAGTCGGTTTGATTATCTTGATTGGATGAAATAATTAAATGAATCAGGGATATAATTGGAAATCCAAAAATGCAAGATTAGTTGGAATTATTATATAGAGTAGAAGATATATATATATATATATATATATATATATATATATATATATATATATATATATATATATATATATGGTGAGCGTTCAGTGACACCCGAAACAGTGCAGCACCCTCTTTCTCTCACCTCCACTCATTCTCTCACCTCTCAGTCACTTATTCTAATGTAAATGCTAGGTTTATATAGGGGGCAAATGGGGCACACACACACACTCTTTAGCGGAAAATACACTGAAGCACAAAGTTAGCAAAAAAATTAATGAAAAGTATACAAAGTTTTGAATTCAGCCAAAATGACACATTTTAGTATAAATGGGGAAATGACAATGGGCACTTTGAATTCCTCTTTTACACTAAAATATGTCATTTTTCGTAAAAACCAAACTTTGTATACTTTTGGCTAACTTTGTATAAATTCTTTTCTTTAATTCCTCTTTCATTTATTTCATTGTAGTTCTGCTCTAATCTGATTAATATATATACCTTGCTTACACAATGAGTATAACTAACGTTATTTTGTTGCCATTTTCATCTTAAATTCAAATTTATTTCTTTTGCATTAAATGTTAAATATAGTTAACCATAATCAATAATATTTATTTCGTACCATTTCCTTCTTTTAAATGCTAACATTCTTTTCTACCAAAATTTGCTATAACATTAATTAATTCATATTCATTTATTTCCTTTTTAAACCTAAATTAATTGCATTTAACATTGATCACCTTGGATTACTTCCTTATCTTTGGTTTCATTAGACTTAACATAGCGAATGAATTAAATGCTACGATTTACATCTAATGCTTAAATTAGCGTCAATTATTAATACTTATTTACTGCAATGTCCAATTTATTTGCTTATTATTTTTTTTTTCTTAATTTGATAGAACGGGCTGAGTTAACATTTATATATAACGTTAACATTTACACTGAAGGCCAATTTTAATGTTAAGTTATTAGTATTTGCTTCCTTTATTCGTTCTAGATTCTTCCCCAAAACTTAAGGCCAATCACAAATGTATGAAAATTGATGGAAATTGACCACGAACCATATAATGTAAGTTTTGTTATCAAACTCCAAGGTTTTCAAAATCCTATTTTCTTATTTTACGGAGGTGCTGCAATATAGATTGTTGTTCGAGTAATAAAATAAATAGAAGTTGAATATTAATTAAAGTGGTAGTTCATTCTGTCATATTTGTATATACTCTGAATTTCAAAGATAATTCAAAAAGTTAACATTTATACCAAAAAGATGCGTTACCAAAGGAATTGCAAATATTTATCACCAAAAAATTGTTCTAGTTTGATTGAAGTTGTAACTTTCATATACATTTAAACATCCATCAAAGTTAATTTTTTTACCAAAAAATATCAATGTCAATTATCTACATATATTTTCTCCTCTGCCGTTACTCTTTCTGAATCCAAAACATATTTCAATCCTGAATCACTATGTACAAAGCGCAACTCAACCAACTCTGCCACAAGAAAGCATGGCCTATCCCGATTTACGACGTTAGTCGCTACGGCCCCGCACATAATTCAAGATTTCGTGGCAGTGTTGTCGTAAATGGTGTTCAGTTCAAGGCTGACGATCTCTCGAGATCTGTCAAAGAGGCGCAGAACAGAGTCAGTCAATTGGCGTTAGAAGGTTTTGGGACGGCTCTTCTGGAGACTTCACCTCCGTCCGTTGGTGAGTCTATTTTGCATATGAGCCCTTTGTTAATATTTCGTTACTATTTATCAATTTGGTTTTATATCAATTAGTTTTCTGTATAAAATCATGCTTTTTTCATAGTATATTTCTATTATATTACATGATATTAGGAGCTGCTAGTGCTATGAGTGCTTTTACTTTTAAGAGTCGGCTGAATGAATATGCTCAAAAGAATTTTTCTGATCTACCAAAATACAATCATGAACGCAAAGGGCCTGCAAATGCTGTACAATTTAAGGCATATGTTACCGTTGGTGAAAGAACATTCCGTAGTACAAAGTTTTTTAGTACATTGAAAGAGGCTGAACAGGATGCTGCCAAAGCAGCTTTGATGTTTTTGACTGCCGATGGAACAGTTTCAGTCGAGATTATTTCAGGTGATTCTTCGGAAAAAGTAGATACAAACATGCCAAGTTGCAAGACTACATGTAACGGTGTGGATGATTCTACTTCTGTTACTGATGTTGCAAAATCTGGAGGACGAGCTGAGAAAAACTCAACTAAGGATGTCCATCTGCCTAGTTCTCGAAAGCACGATAGTGAAGCTTGTCTGAATGATTACATGATATCAGAAGCTGCTAGGAGAACTCTTACTTTTAAGGATCGGCTAGATGATTATGCCCAGAAGAATTTTTCTGATCTTCCAAAGTACAGTCATGTACGCGAGGGGTCTGGATATGCATTACGATTTAAGGCAGATGTTACGGTTGGTGGAAGAAAATACCATAGTACGAAGATTTTTAGTACGGTGGAAGAAGCTGAACAGGATGCTGCCAAAGCAACCTTAATGTTTTTGACTGCTGATGAAACTGCTGGTGCAAAGGAGGATTCAGTTTCAGTTGAGCCTCTTTTAAATGAGTCCGGGCAAAACGAAGACATAAGCATGCCTACTTACAAGACTACAAGTAATGAGAGGGATGGTTTTACTTCCATTGCTGATGTTGCAAAAATTGAAAGGCGAGCTAAGAAAAACAAAGCTAAAGATATCCATTTGCTTAGTTCTCTAAAGCATGACCGTGAAACTTGTCTGGATAACAAAGGAAAACACGATTCAAAGGGGGATAACGTTCAAAGAGTTTGGTCCATGGAAGATGAGATAACACTTTTGAATTCCATTCTTGAATTTCGTTTGAAACATGGCAAAGAAGTAGATTCTTCCTCTGTGGAAATATTTTGCCATTTCTTGAAAGGGAAACTGAGTTTCACAAAGAAGCTTGAGCATAGCCAAGTATCAGAAAAGATTATGGCTTTGAAAAAGAAATACTCCGAAACTGAGATGGACTGTTTTACTGCAGAACATGAGTTTGAAATGAAGAAGATTGCCAGTCAGCTGTGGCGCCCGCTAGACGTAAATAGCGACTTTAAAGGAATGAAATATCCTATGTTGGAGGAAGAGGTGCGGAATTTGAACATTTTCGATCCAAGTAAGAAACTTGAATTTGGGGAAGACGCTGAAGCTTTGGAAGAAAATCTTAGAAAACACAAAATCTTGGTTACAGAGCTACAACTCAAAAGAAAAAATCTGGAAAAGGAGACAATCGAGCTTATGTTGAAGGGATATTCGAATAGTCGTTCGTTGCCCAAAAGGCGTGTTGGGTAGAACAGGTTATCCAATATTCAGGCATTGCCTTGAAATAAAAAAAACATGAACTTTTGAATGATTTTTGTTTAGATAACGAAATTTAGTCCTAATTTATCATGTGATTAACTGATTGTTTTGTTACCTGGAGGTAGTATGATTATGAAGTTGGCAATATACCTACATACCTATATATTCTGGTTTTTATCTTTTTGAATGTTTCACAAGATGTGCAAATGCTCTATGAAGAGGATAGCAAGTACAAATATACATTTGCTACAAGTTATATCTATTAACTGACTCGACTTACGATCATTTATCTGTTTATTATGCTAGCGACATGAATTGCGTCAGGAACTTGTACATCAACAGTACCATGATGCAGTCTTAACCAAGATACTGCAAAGTAAGTGCTACTGCAGGCTTGGTCCAAACGAGCTAATGTAAACTGCTGCAGAGAACTACATACTGAAAGAACACAGAAGGTCAGTAAGCTCCATGTTAGTTGCTAGCTTTTGAATGGTAAGACTTTACGAGTATTATCGATATGATCGGTGAGCATTATCGATATGATCGGTGTTTTTGTTAAATTTGCCATTATATAGCATATGAAACATGTTATAGCATGCATGTTGAACCTTAAACCTGTAGCTTACGTACATCCTGGTTCTTATGTTCAGATATTCATATACATGGAATATTATTTCTATATGGAGCATATTGACCTTCAATATTTTTCCACAAACAACAATATTAAGAAATTAAAGGTGTATAAATTGTTGAGTGAAATGTCCTCCTGTTATATGGTCAATAAATGACTCTGTAGATTAGGTCTACTTAGATGATCGAGTGGAATTGTTTTGTTTGAAGTTAATAAGATATACTTGTGGCGTTAGATTGCTGTTGTGTATATTTGTTCTCTAAAATATGCCATGGATGGGAACCATGAATTATTATTGCTTATTTTCTTCGGTATGGTCCTCTTGGATGGAATAAATATGACCATGGGAAGTTGAAGAACTTGTGGAAGATCTACGGTTAGAGCATCTCCAACACAGCGTGTTAGGGGATGTCTAATAATCTCTAAATCGAAAGCAACTCACCCCAACGGGTGAGTTGCTTTTAATACTTTATCTGACTTTTATAAAGTCGGATAAAGTATTACATGGATTGCAATCGGACAACCGTCCGATTGCAATCCGTGGTGTGGTGTGGTGTGGGGATCAATCCACACCACACCCTTATCCGGCTTTATAAAAGCCGGATAAGAAGGGGAGATAAATCCCCCCTACCCCTCGCCGCCACCCACCATCTCCTCCCTCTTCTGTTCTTTGCTTCCCGCCGAGGGCTCTTCGAGGTAGCGGTAGCCGTAACCGGAATGGGGATCCAAGTGACGAGCACGTACCGGTAGAAGAGAACGTACCGACTGAGGGTACGGAAGACCGTGAATCACCGTCCGTTAGAAGAAGACGGGTTGCTAGGAGAAACGACCAAGCGGTTTTGGAGTCGCACCGGGACCCAAATTTAAGACCGGATAAGCAATTGGCCGATTTTTGTGAGTTGGGGGATAAAGAGGAGCATGTCAGCACGTTAGTTGACACATCGTTACGTTTTATTTATTAAATATTAACTTCGTAATGTCGGACATAAAATAAGTAACTCTCATTCGTAATATTAGGCTCGACGCGAGCGAACACGTGGGTCTTGTGCTAGTGTTGTTCGTCTGTATAGTCAGATTCGTGAGTATGATACAGAGGCTGCTATTCATACATTTCTGAGTAGTATTGGTTTTGGCGACTTTTTGAGTATGTATTCTCGTCGTATGCACTTACTATTTCTGTTTTCATTACATTCGTTGTAACTTACTAATTATTCGTTAAATAGGTATCGAACGTCTTTTAAATAATGATGTTCAATTATGTGGTGCATTGGCTGCTTGTTGGTGGAAAACAACTCATACATTCCACTTTGGTTTTGGGGAGATGGGAATCACTCCATTGGACTTTTCTATGCTTACTGGTCTTGCCATAGGCCAAGCGGCTACCTTGCCGTATGATGAGGTGTACCAGAATTACGTTACCCTCCGTAATTTATTTCCACATCTTGATTTAAATGATGCCGTCACCACTAATTTCCATATTAAATGCTCTAGCATTAAACTAGCAATACAGAATTTATTGAGGGAGCCCCACAAATTTCATCATTTGGAGATTGCCCGATTATTTGTTTTGTATATGATGGGAAATTTATTTTTCTCAAATGCTTCGAGCACAGTGTCGTGTGGTTATGTGGCGGTAGTTGAACCGTTTTCATTTGATGGCAGTCCGACTGTGTATGATTGGGGAACACCTATTTTAGCTTACCTGTATAAGTCATTGGATCTTCATTGTGTCGTTCGGACCAGGGTGGGTTCGATTACTGGTTTTTGGGAGATTTTACAGTACTGGTACTTTGAGTACTTCCACAATTTGTCTTTTCCCACTGTGGATCCATCATTACCCACTTTCTATCCTAGAGTACGAGCGTGGAGTGTCGGTAACCGTAGACTGGTGCCTGGAGGACAGGCACGACATGTATTTGCTATAGCTCGCAATCAGATTGAGTTGCGGAGGACGCGTGATGCAGTTATCTGGCATCCCTTTGATGGTTCACGGGGTCTTGCTGACCCCCCCTCGGTGCATGCTCTTTATCTATCGTCGAGGCGCTTTCCACTAGTATCATCCCCCCCCCCCCCCCCGGTTTAGGTTGCTTCTGGTACTTAGGGGAACGTTGTTGGAGACAAATATATGATGGGGATGCTGTTCCTGATGATCCCCACCCACATACAGCTACTCACAGGGTTTATACTACTAGTGCTTTACAGGAGCACGCAGACGAGTGGTGGCCTGCCAGTGATTTCATTCTTGCCGGTAGGGATTATATTTCTTTCTGGCATCAGTATTACTCCCCACCTCAGACCGAGAGTTTTGTGCATGCCGCATCTGTTGACTTGGTTGGGCCTTCTGCACTCTGTACTCGCCTTGAGCCCCCTTTCGTTGCTGATATTTCACAGTCCACGCAGGTTTACCATGCTCCACAGGATCCACCTCCTCCACGCTCTTCCCAGGTGCCAGACTACGGTTGGACTGTTGCAGTACCAACTACATACGGATCTGATAGGTATATTGATATACCACGGCCAGAAGTGACGGAGTATCCAGATCCAGCTGTTTTTTCTTATCAGGATCTTTATTAGATGACAGTAGGTCTGCGTCAGGTAATGTATGGTGAGTTGACTGCTCGTATGAACGAGTTGAGGACCGCTGATGAGGAGCGGCCCGGATATAAACCGACATTCGGCACACGCGACGACGATATTGAGGATGTGGAGATGGAGCCTGCGGATCTAGATGATGATTAGTTGGATCTTATTTAGTAGACGTTCATGTTGTATTTGCCTGTATATTTGTTTTATTGTGTTGTCCCTTTGTAGTAGGTTATTCAACTGTATGTTTCGTATTTGTATTAGCCTGTAAGTGTACTCTGCTTGTACGTCCTTATGTGTAACCATTGTGTTTTTTTATGTTATCTGCTTGTTTGTGCGTTATATGTAATCTGCATGATCGTGCGTACGTGTTTGTTAAACGAAATAAGTACTAAAAATTACGATGCACATACAACATTCAATTTCATGTCCATGCTACAGTATATTAGTATCCTCTAGTGATGGGTCAAATAATTCCCTTTTCAAAAGCAGGAAAGCTACCGACATATACTATATTATTTCAAAAGCACCAGATTCCCTCAGCTATGTTACTTTGCAACTGTACACCTTTATCCGAGATTTGACTACTCAGCTTTTTGAGTGTTTCCTGTGATATGACTTATGCATCACGCGTGAACAACACACGAGGGTATCCTTGTCTGAATTGCTTGTTTCAACATTGGATTCCCCATTACAGGGTGTGGGTCATCCACTTGAGCATTATTTATTTTACCAATTCGTAACAACTATCCACCTATAAATATATCTCTAAATAACTACCAACTTACCTCACTCAAATATCTTTCATCCCATTATTACACTAACCACGTCGCTTAGCACTCATTGCAAATGTCTTCTTGGTCATCATCTACAGACTCAGATGAATAGGCGTATGAAGAGATAAGGCTAACGGAGCTTGTAGATGAATTACGGTTTCTCACCGAAATAAGACCCCAAAGTGGACCACCACAGCTACAGGGGAACGTACAACTTCCACATGATGTGCAAGGACCACCTACCAGAGTGTCATATGAACAGCCAGTCGCTCAACCAACGCAAGAAGTAGAGTTCTATCGAGTACCACCAAGTGAGCATGAAGTTAATTCGTATCCAGTTCGATGCAACTGCGGTTATGCGGTTGAGGTTGTAGTTCGAGCAGAGGGCGACAATATTGGTCGGCGCATGCAACAATGTCCAGCATATCCAAATGGTTGCAATTACACGGAATGGATAGACCCACCTTTGTTTTCACGGGGAATAACGTATGCGAATGAACTAGAACGGGAGATTAGACGTCTCCAAAACGTTGTCAACCAACTGCGATTGAACATTATGAGACTCCCTTGAGACTGAACGAAAATTGTGGTGAACTAAAGTTAGTATTACCTACTGCATGCTTTGATGTTTTCTCTCCCACCGTCTATCGGTAGTTGTTGTATCTTTATAAACTCCTATATTGTTATGTGTATCGTTCGATGTATCGTTATGCGTAATATTGTTTGTGTCACTGAAATATTGAACCATGGAGTTTGTTTGTCATCAATAGAGGTCATGTGAGTGGGGACGACGCATGGTTTTTAACACCGGTATGTCGTGTAATGTTTTAATTTATACGTACACGACCTTTGTAATAACGAATTATACTTTGTAGTAATGAAGGAATCTGCACCAACCGACATCAATGTGATTGGTCAAAACCCTCGCTTGGTTTCAATAAAGTGGGTTCACTGTACACAAATAAAGTGGTTTCAATAAAGTGGTTTCAATATACTTTGTAGTAATGAAGGAATCACGATTATTGAGTTGTCGCGTCCTGTAAACTGTACACACTTAATATCACGATTCAGTACTAGGTGGTCTACTAATATTTCGTGCTCCCTCCATCCACGATAAATACCCAATGGCTCATATTCCATCCTTAAACTAAAATTGTTGCTACCTCAATCTACGTACATATCATGGACGATTGGGAAATTAGTGACGAGCATATGAACCGAATTTTCGATGAGTACGAGGGGAGTAAAGAAGACGTAGAAGATGGTGGAATTGTCCCAGATACGCAAATAGATATGGTGGCTGCAGTGGTTCAGCGTCATGAAGTATCAGCTTGTGTAACTCAGCCGAAAACACCAGTTCACTCAGCACTTAGCAGCCAAATTCCATCAACTTCGAACTCCAATCCTGAAACTCCCGAATTATCTTCCAAAGATCTCCTGGCCCTCGTGAAGGCGTACATTCAGGTTGACAAAAGAGAAGAGTTATTGATGCAAGGAGGAGGGGGGTTAACTTATGAAGAACGATGGGTAATGATCACTAAGCTACACAACAACCATCGTTCAAGGCCTACTAGACGATCGTCGACTGAACTCCAGCTGGCTAATCGTACATTTTCAGATGATTGTGATAAGTATCGTAACATTATTGAGGTGGTTGATGACGCAGCCATAGCCAAACCAACAAAAGCAACATATGATTCTCGTTACCTATTCGAATACGGTAAAGAGTTTGTTGGCCACAAAGCGTACAAACTTCGCTATGAATGGCTTATCCGATTTGGCTCGGATTAAGGTTTTATGATTATTATGATAAAACCCTGTGTAATAGTTTATGGTCATTGAAAACTTATGTATTATTGTTCTCTAAACTTATGTAACGTTGTGGCATTTAGGTACTACGTACGTAATCCATTAAGAAATCAATAAAGGAATCAATCAATAAAGTAACCAATAAAGCAACGACACTAATTAAAGGAATCAATCAATAAAGTAATCAATAACGGAATCAATAAAGCAATGACACTAATTAAAGGAATCAATCAATAAAGTATTCAATAAAGTAATCAATAAAGACGGGCTAGCTTGGATACCCGTGATACATAATTGATAGCAGCAGCATCTATGACAAAAATGTGTAGTCCTCTCAACGTTCAATGATACCCTAACCGACAATAATTAAAGGAATCAAGCAAAAAAGTAAAGCAGCGTACAATATACTTCCACTACAAGACAAACAGTGTGTTTGTCATTAATGCACACTACCAGACACTACATCTTGTAATTGAAAGGGTCGTGTAATGTACAACACACTTCCGCTACAAGACAAGCACTGTGTTTGTCATTATGTCCAATGTGCATATACAATTATATATAAAGTGATGTCATCTGCTCATATTTCATACAACCAAAACAGAGTGGAATTCAACATCGCTGATCAATGAGTACTTTAAAAAATTTATGGTGCTGTGCTTCTAGCTCTTCTTCGTCCTCAACGTCGGATGAATATTTTGAGCATCGTAAAAGAGAACAACATTCTTTTTATGAAGAAACAAGATATGCGATAGAACGAGATATTGCTGAAAGCTCAGCGTCGACCCAAGGTGGAAGCATTGAAGGTAGAAAAGAATTGCGATACGGACGCGACTATCCCGATGGACACAATCAACTAGTCAAGGATTATTTCGTGGCAAGCCCCGTATACGGAGATGTATATTTCCATCGAAGATTTCGTATGTCAAAAACAATATTTATTCGAGTACTTACCAAAGTTTCGGCAACCAACGTATATTTCACATATAGAAGAAATGCCCTCAACGAACTGGGCATTTCACCACTTCAGAAGGTTACAGCCGCATTACGTATGCTTTCTTATGCAAGTTCCGCTGATTCGTTGGACGACAAAATCAAAATTGGTGAGTCAACTACAGTAGAATGCATGAAGCAGTTTTGCAAAACCGTTGTATGTGAGTTCGATGAAGAGTATCTTAGATCGCCAACAGCTCATGACATTGCTAGCTTATTACTTATGGGGGATCAACGTGGATTTCCAGGTATGTTGGGTAGCTTGGATTGTCGCACTGGACATGGAAAAACTGTCCAGTGGCACTGCAAGGACAATACAGAGATCATATGAAAAAGGCTACGATGATTTTAGAAGCTGTTGCATCGTTTGACCTTTATATATGGCATGCTTTTTTTGGCATTCCTGGATCTCTAAATGATATTAATGTATTACGACAATCATATGTGTTTAACGATTTGTACAATGACCTTTCACCCCCTTGCAACTACAAAATTGATGACAACGAACATTCGGTCGGTTATTATCTTGTAGATGGAATATATCTGAAATGGAAGACGCTGGTGAAAGCATACAAAAAACCGAACAATGCAAAAGAAGCCTTATTCACGAAACAACAAGAGAGCTGTAACACCCCGCCTCCGCTAGGGTCACTCGCAAAGGAATGCACTAGCTTTAGAGGGGCATTATTGGTAAACATGCACAGAAATATCACAAGACAGAACATATAAAATAGCGGAAGTAAAATCAACCTTTCATAACATGAATAAATAAGGTCTAAAGCCTTTTACATCAGAGTACATCAAAACCTGTCTTGCAATAGTAAAGAAGCATAAAGACATTTTCATAAATTATTCCCCAAGTAAAAACAGTAAAGTAGCCATAGCCAAGAAAAGTCCAAGCCATCCATGATGACCTTCAAGCAGGAGAAGTCTGAACTAAACAACAGTATTTCCTCCCTGTAACTTGGGGGGGGGAACGGAAGAAAAGAGGCGAAACAAAACGGGTCAGTCAAAAAGACTGAGTAAGCCCTATCTACTATTAGTATAAAAACTAGTAAAGTTAACTGTCATGAGGAACTGAGATGAACATGAGCATGATAACAAGATAGACAAGCTAAATCAAAATAACAGGATGAACTACTGAACTCAGATAAACTAAAGTGTCATGATAAATTACGATGTCAAAATGAAACAAGGCATCACATCGTCAGGTTTCTATCAAGTATAATATCCCAAGATATCTATCACGCATAACGTCCCATGGTATCTATCCTGTATGCCCGCTCTGCACCTACCGTACTAGTATCCCAATTGTATCACGTGTTATCCGTGAATGATCCTTACTCAAAAGTCGTGTAATGGTCCATGTCAACCTAATATGCCGCATATATAGGTTACTCAACTCATATGTTTCTTTCCATGTATAAGTTCAGTTCTTTGCCGTAGGCTGTACGGGCTTTCCCATGTAAACGGTTTATCCTTGAAGTTGTTTTGGACTGCAACCCTTGATCTAGTTGTGTTTCCTTACCATGAACTATCGCGCGTCCACTTAGGATTTATGCCACCTAGGACCGCTAGGGATTATGCTACCTAATGAACGTTTCCGTGTCTCGGTTTGGGTTTTGGCCACCTAGGACCACTAGGGATTACGCCACCCGTCAACCGCGCCCTTGATCCCACGTATGTATCGTGAATCGTTTTCCATGTCTAGATGCACATGTTCCCCAATGTGCCATCCGAGTTCCGTGCCAGGGCAAATCAAGAAATACGGAACTCGGTCGGGAGCTTTAAATCGTCTACCGATGCAGATATCAAGGTCTGTTTTTGTACCCGTGGCTATGGTCCCACGTGACCCCTCCCTCAACTACTGAAAGGCAATCCAAGAAAAATCATGTATAAGAACCACTCCACGGCCCCACTATAGCCCACTTTCCTACGGGCCAACCTCACCCATGACTCGATAGCAAGCACATGGTCTGTTGGGGGTTCCCTGCCTTTCCGCACGTACACGATTGACTAAAGATGGTAGGTAGTCGGCGATGCGCTATCCAGGGCAAAAACAAGAATCGTCGACTCCACGCTAATCCATCCCAGTCTTTAGGTTGCTCGCATAGCAACCAAGGCATACTCTTGGTCCTTCTAACGCAGACCTTAACCTCTCATGGGCCTAGTATAATTACCTGGCAGCCCACAGAGGGATCCCAAGAATATCCTCACGTCCCCCGAAGCTTCCACTTCGGCACCCAGTGCGCTGGAGCTTTTATCCAAGTCAGATAACTTGCTCCCCCTCGTATACTAAGCGATGACCTACCGTATCAGGTTACTCATCGTTTTGAGAATTAGTCCTATGTCCTTAGCTAAGAATTATTACTTAGTTACCCTTAACTAAGGTTTACCGCTTAGCTTCCCTTCCCGTTATCCTTGATTAACCACGGTTTTCTACCTAGTTCTTCTAGCTAGGGTTTGTCTATTGGGTTAAGTGTTATCATTCAAGTCCATGACTTAACCCGCCCACGAATCACGTCAAAGATTGGCTAAGTATTTAAGTTCAAGACTTAGTCCCACAAGTTGGTTAAGTGTACCCAGAGGCTCATGACTTAACCTTATCAAGTCAAATTGGTCAAGTACTAGCTTACCTTAATCCTATCGGATTATCTTGCTAGATCGATTAAGCATAGATTATCTTAATCCCATCAATTTATCGAGTCGGATTGGTTAAGTATAGGTTGGCTTAACCCCATCCTCTAATCGTACTATAATGGTTAAGTATATTCTAAAAAGGTCTTGTGACTTAACCTTATCAGGTCCGCGTATTAGATTGGTTAAGTGTAAGTTACTTAACCCCATCAAATCATCATGTATAATTGGTTAAGTATAAGTTGCTTAACCCCATTAAATTGTCACGTTAAGTTGGTTAAGTATTGGTTACTTAACCTCATTGAATTACCGAGTTTAAATTGGTTAAGTGTTTAACTTAACCCCATCGAATTGCCGTGTTTAGATTAGTTAAGTGTGGATTACTTAACCCCATCTAATTACCGTGTCGGATTAGTTAAGTGTAAATTACTTAACCCCATCCCCTAATCATCTTGTATGGTTAAGTGTCATTAAGAAAACTTACTTAACCTTGTCAAATTATCATGTTGGATTGATTAAGTGTTGGTTAACTTAATCCCCGTCCACTAGTCGTATAAAAATGGTTAAGCGTCATTAGGCAAATCAAATCACTTAACCTACCCAACCTTGTCATGTTTTGTTAAGTATCATTAGCCTAACCAATTTACTTAACCCATTTACCCATGTCATATTTGGTTAAGAGTCATTAATCAAATTAACTTTACCCTATCATGTGGCATTAATTACTTAATGCACCCCAACCTCTCACATTAGACTTTGTTGTGGTTACTAGTTAAGCCGGTCGGTTCCGGGTAGCTTTACACCACAACTTGGTCTAACCTCGGGTTCAAGCACAACATGACCAACTTCTCACATTGGGTCTTATTGTTTGCAACCACTAGTTAGGCCGGTCGGTTCTGGGTAGTTTTACGTTGCAAACTCAACCCAACCTCGAGTTGGCCACTTTCATGTTTAGTCTAGTGTCATGTTCATAGTCAAGTTTTCAAGTAATTGGGTAGACCTAACTTAATAGGTAAATTCCCAATGGGTAGACCTAACTTAATAGGTAAATTCCCAAGCTTATGTTTTTATGCATACTTACATGTCAACTTCCATGTTATATTTCAAGTCATGTTTTCAAGTATAAACACATGTCATATTTAACGTTACATGTTGTCATGTTTATACCCATTTACCCAAGTCATATTCATGTCA
>JASFAX010001909.1:0-48252 GCA_030737875.1 Allium sativum
ATAAAAATAGCTAAAATAAAACTTTTAAATTGGTTCTGAAAATTCAGATTGTTATAATCTCCCCCACTTAAAATCTTTTTGACCTAAAATAGGAACGCAGCTGAAAGTTGTTTGACTAACCAACTCAACTTTCATTCTTCAACTTTTCAGTTTTTAAGAATTTTCTAATTTCTCAAAAATTTGGCAAACACCCTGAATTTTCGAAAAATTTCGCCATAACCTCTTTTGTACGGGTTGATATTTAAAACCGCAACTTGCCTCATAGGCCCCTCATCAATCCAAAAAGAAAAAGAAAAAGCCAAGTGGCTTGCCAGTCGGCTCATAAAATCATCAAAACCCAATAAATACAATAAACATGTACGTATTTGTCGGGCATACAATTGTATTCCTCTTCTTGGCTTCCAATCTATGACATGTTCGCATACATATATATATATATATATATATATATGTATGTATGTATGTATGTATTTATATGTAAATGTATGCAATTCAAATCAATTTTCAATTCAGTTCAATAATTTGGTTTGATTTGACTTAATTTACCTTCATCCTCTTATTGGTTTTATTATTCCAATATTATAATTAGTCAAACTTATAATCACACAACACAACCAACAATCAATTAGTTGACTAAATTTTCAAACATATATCTTTATACATACTCGAAAATCATAATTTTAGTGTCAAATCACAATAATAAACCTTATCTAGTTTTGGTTCTCACACCAGTCAATTGGGAATATATAGATATCATAATTTTGAAACTCGAACATAGATACTGATGATGTACGTACTATCATCAGAATCATCTCTGGGCGACTAGAGTGTGATTCTATATTTATCTACTATATTTGAGACTTCAAATACACGTGGATCAGACGTATATTAAAATCTTTATATTCCTGATAGTCCAAAATCAATTAAAAATAAAATACTCACATACGTATAATAAGGTTTAAATGTTCCAAATTAAATTTGTTTTTATAAATTATACTCTTCAAACTCATTCTAGGATACTACTGATCCCATCTCTAACGAGTCATTCTTATTGGATATTACTAATCTAATCTCTGATGAATTATTTCGTTCGGTTCTAACGTGCCTTGTTCTTGAGCTTTGTAAAACCAAAGCTCTGATACCAACTGTAGCGACCTGAACTTCCCGGCCGACCTAAACCAAACAAGAAGGTGGATGCAATTACATCAGAGTACAAGAATATATCAGAGTATGAATAAATATTACACATTGGAAATACAATATCAGAGAATAAAATTACATAGCAGTGGAAAAACAATACATAACACAACTGAAAGAGATACACGGATAAAAGCTTTCCGAATATAGCTCTAGCTGTAGCTCCAGGATCCTGTAAAATAGATATCTGCAAAACCAAAACTACTAGCTGCCCGTGTGGAAAATATGGGCACCCAGAGTTTAGGTTAAAACAATAAACTTCAGGTCAGTCATGGGACTGGTGTGAGAACTAAAACAGTTATTTAAAACTTTACTTTAAAAATAAAGTAAATCAAGGGACCACGTCGTATGACACGGAACGAGTTTTCTCCCAAGAATACCAGTGCATAAAACAAACAGCGCAATGCTTTTTAAAAAAATGAAGTTATTATAAGACTCAGGTCCCATCACATAATGCAACGCAAGCCGGATGATAGAGTTTTACCTTATAATAGCAAAATATGCTTGGTACGTTTAAAACATATCATTTTGATATTACTATAAGTGTACAGTGTTAAAATCAACTTCAAATATAAATGTATCAATCATAGACGGCATTGGTACCATATATCATGTCACCATACTAGTTCTACAACTAAAACCGAAAAGTCACGTATTGGAAATTGGATTTCCATCTATGAGTCGAGGCAAGTGATGTCTCCTCACCGATTCGAGACACTTTAGCAAATGTCTCAGAGTCGGACGTTGGCGAAACCTTGATATTTAGGGCCGGTCCACACATACTTTTGTGGATTAGTTATTCCTAAACACACGTTTTCCAGTCCTATCGGACCTCTAAAATGGTCAGTACGTCGACCATATCAAGAGCCACTTGGGACTCAAATCCGAGGCACCTCACAATCCATCATCCACATAAGTAAAAAATGTCTGGGCTCCATACCATGACACCACTTCTAGCTAGAAAGAAACACATGCACTCCTTGCAATCACGATCCCGTTTTTGACTGATACCGGGTGTAAGGCTCGCGAATTAACGCTGTACACAAAACTATGCTATTTAAAACCGTGCTTTGATCATCAACCGCAAGACTCTGCTTTTCAACAAAAGCCTTGATCATTTGCATCTCAGCATGCCACACTGACAATTCACGCCATACAACTGATGTCTATCGATATATAACCTATAAGCTCATACGTCTTAGAGAAGGGTGTTAAGCAAGAGAATAAATTCTCCGTCACCAAACAGATATATATATTTAATAGAAATCAATCAATACAGAACGAAATCCAATGTTAAACACACATATATTTACAACTCCGTTCTGGGTCTGAACAAAACCGGAGGCACCTTATTCCTCATCCCATATGTCCAATACAGGAGAGAGGTCCTCGCGTATCCAGTCGATCTCTTAGTACGTCTGGACGATCACTACTTATTACCTTGTCTTGGGTGTACGACCCAATCAAGACATCAGTAATCATCCAAACGATGTGAAGATCTCCGCTCTTCAACCATCGTCTTTAACGTCGACCTTTAGTTGTCGTATTCATTATTCAGAATGGGTTAAACCCGGTCTTTCCAAATAACTGTCGTATTTTATAATCAATAATCAAGTGCTATAAAAACACATCATACGCCTCATTCCAATTCAGAATATGCTTTTATTCAAATATTCACATCATCAGGGAAAGGTTCCCATTAATTTTATCAAAGATAAATTCTTTGAAATTTATTCTTTAATCTTCCTTTGGATATCATTTCTGAACCAAATTAAGGTTTATCCACTAGTTTTGATTAGCGAACTTCACCGAAGTAATCATTTATTTTATTATCCCAATCCCAACCTATTCGTCCCATGGAGAAAAACTGGTAGTACTCCATATCTAACACCCACTGTGTTATCAGTAATTTTTAATTACCATTTTCCGTTCAAATCTAATTAAAGATTTAACTATCGCCTTGAATAAAACTGGTGGTACTCCATCCTCGATCATTTCCCAAATATGATAATTTAAATTATCACATTCTTATTTCAATCTAATTAAAGATTCATTAAAACTCCAATTAGTTTTATTCTTCCAACCATCATTATTTAATGACTATTTAACTTTGGAAACACAAACATGCCACATCGACAACCTACACTGTACCACTGATTTGTACCAATATATAACCTCTAAGCTCATACGTCTCAGAGAATGTTGTTAAGCAAGAAAATAAATTCTCCGTCACCAAACAGATATATATTTAGCAGAGATCAATAATACGGTTCGAATACAACATTAGACATGTAATCATGTCCTTAACTGGGTTGAAGAACCAATGTTATTTAAAACATAGTTAACGGTAAACTCAAAATCACATTCCATTCACTATGGAATCTTCAGGGAAGACAGATCGATATATAATCAATATCAATTTCTGTATCCGACTAATAATATAAATGGAATAATGACAAAGCCTTTTAAATTCCATATATAGTAACAATCTTCCTCCACAAAAGCTCACTTCGATTATTACCAAATCGAATTCCATTCAATTCCAATTTAATATATTAAATTGGAAAACTTTACTTTGGAAATTTTCCATTAAATCTTAATAAAAGATTTATATATTCCAAATCATATTTCACTCTTAATCGGGTTAAAGAAAGAATGTCGTTAAAAAACATAGTTCACAATAAACCCAATTTATGTTCTATTTTATTCCAATTACTAAATATAATGGGAAACTCTAATAATCGTAGTTAAAAGATTTATTCTTTTCACACGGGGTTTAAGAATAGTGTTGTTTAAGACACCATCCACGACAAATTCAAAATCCAATTTGATATTATTTAAGGCTTTGAATAGAAATTATATCGGCTTATATTCAATATCCAATTCTGAAACCAAGACATATCGTATGGGGAATAACGATATATATCTATCTTTCAAATTCCTCCACAATATCCGTATAGTCACGGAATCCAATATCGAAATATTCTGAAGATGATTTCTATTTAAATCCATTCCAATTAATACATTGGAAAATTCTGGTTAGAATAAAACCATTCACAAATCCAATTTTTTTATTTAAAAACATTGGATTATATTTCTAGTCAATAACTAGTTCATTTTGATAGAAATATATTTTTATCTCTAAAAACATGGAATTTTTCATCAAAATTTTCTCCAAATCATTATGATTTTACACAAATTATTAATATTTTTAATAATTTTATCAAGGCCCGTACAGTCAGTTTCCAATAACGGCCACCGAACTGCATCCATAGCGACCTTTTCCAAATTTGATTTGGACATAATTCAAGTCCAACCGTTAGATTTCAAATCTCTTATAACCATTGGAAAGCTCTTTCCGATACAAACCCAACGGTTTCGGTTTTAGGAGAATCCGACGGTCGGATCTTCCGTAATGTCAATTCGAAGTCAATGGTCGAAATTCGCGAACGGTCGCAACGCGTTCTATTCCAGCCATTAATATATATATATATATAATATATTTCATTCAAAACATATTTTATAAATTAGTTTTAAAACGATTCCCACTTTCATTTCAATTTTAAATCAAAATTGAATACTCTTTATGATTATAATATTTAAATGATAATATTTTCAAAATATCAGATTTTGTAATCATTTTCTTTTCAATATTCATTATTAAAATGAATAAAATCGATATAATATCGTTCGCGTTAAAATGGCGCATATCTAACCAACATGGCTTCACATATTTCAATATTTTCGTGTCTATCCAAAATCGGACATCAAATTTACATTTTTATCCTTTATTGAATATTATTTTAAAATAATCGTTATTTTAAAATATTTGTAATTTTAAAATATTCGTTATTTCTGAATTGGAATCGGACCAAATCAACTACCATATAATTTATTTATACGGATTTCATACAACACATGAATACAACAACAATGATAACCAATCAACCATCATCCAGAGTGCATTACACAACTGCATAAGCCTTAAATATAAATAATTAATGCTTACAACAGTCTGTCAACCAATCGATTGACATACAACTAAACAATTGGGATTAGTGTACGCCAAATATCTTCCCAATACCCGTGTGGGGTTTCAACCAACAAATACTGAATATTATTTGTGTAGTTGGGTGATGTGTAAAATTTATCGCCCCAATCCAGGTCAGTTAAATGGGTGTATATAAACAAATCGCCCGATTGGAAATGAATATTTATTTTCATTCCAGAAGAATTTTATGCCATTCACATATACGTTAAAAATTATATTTTTAACGATAAAATATTTATTTCAACACTTGACTATTTTTAATAATTTATGCACATTAAAAATTATATTTTTAATGAACAAATATTTATTTCAGAAAATTTCGACATTATAACGGCGCGATATTAGAACCAGAGTAATGTCTAGCATTACCCCTCTCTTGATACTGGCATGCGCCATATACAATAATCACAACCAATTCCAATAATCCCAAAATCAATTCACAATCAACTTTACAACCACAATCCAAATTTCCACAATACAATCTAAACAACTATGGTTTGTACAATAAATAGTGTGGGGGCTACTAAGCCCCTTCTGCAACCTAGTATATATTTAACTGTAAAATAAATTGAGTGAGAAGGTGTTCTCACATTGGGATCCACTTCGACGTTATTTTTTGACGCTTTGATTTGCTGTTCTGATTCCATACTTTACAAACGACCTCCAATCTTCACATCGTCTTTTACTCTGGCTTAAACGCGCCATTCTGGACAACTTTCGCCTAGTGGTCTCTCTTCCTAAAATGCTCCATTTCACCAGAATTCGTGAGAAGACAGTATTTAGACAACAGATTTTGGACGTTTTTTCTAAACAACTCCGCAATCTAAAATATGACTTCCATATACTCAAATCAAAGAGAAAATCGTGCTCTTCGACTTTAGCATTGCGGAGTTTTGGCTAGAAGCGCACCGTTTGAGAGTTATTGGCAAAATAGTGAAAGGGTGTTATTTGCAAAATGAGATTTTTTTGGGTGAAAAATGGGATTTCTGGTGATCGCGCGGGAGGGAGGGGGAGGGGGAGTGGGCACGACTGGAGCTAGGGTGGGCAGAGGCGGCGGTCAGGCCTGGGGGAAGGGCGGGGGTGCGGCGGTGGGGTCCACGGTGGTGGTGGTTGGTGGATTTAGGATTTGGGGCTTAGAGTTTTTGCAAATTAAAAAAAAGAAGAGAGGAGGGGGGAGAGAGAGAGAGGAGGAGGGGAGGAGAAGGTGGCTGGCGGCGGTGCTAGGGGGAGCGGTGCTGATTGATTTGGGGGAACGGGGGCTGCGTGTTTTTTTCTTTCTATTTTGAACGGTGAGAGAGAATGTGAGGGAGGGTTGACTTTATATAATTTATTATTTTTAATTCCAAAAAGTAATTTTCTAATTCGAACTCCAAATCGAACTCACCGACTGTCGTCCCTAGTCAAATACCCTCATTTTGTACACAAAGGGATATGTCCCGTAAGCCAATTTGACTATTTCGATTAGTTTTCATTAAAATTAAAATATAAATCAATATAACGTTCAAAATTGATTTCAACGTACATTTTAATTTACCGGGGCCACATACTGAATTCAGAAATTCCAGAAAATAAAATCTAGCTATGTTTTGATCATACGATCCTAATAAAACTAATTTCGTCGAATTTGGAGACCGACTGAAAAATGGTCATTTTCAATTCGATTAAATTCAAATTGAAATTACCAAACACGTTTAAGTTCACCACGCTCACATATTAATTCCAAAAATTATGGAAATTGGAATTTAACAATAATTTGACATTCCATAGCGACTATTCTGAATTTTAAACTAAATATAACTTTCAACTTATATTATGAAATCTGGATTTTTCACATTTGTTAGAAAGGTATAATTAAACAGATTCAAATATTTTTGATTTTACTGAAATCCGATTTTGAATTATGTACATTCAGTTGAAATTTAAAATCGAATTTTCAATCTACCACGCCATTTCAGGCTCATTTTATAATTAAAATAAATTTATACGTTCTAACTTCGATTTAAATAAATTTTTAGTCGTTATTATTTAAAATAAATCATTTTAAATATCTGAAATCCATAAGAATAGCTAAAACAAAAAAATTTAAATTGGTTCTAAAAATCCGGGTTGTTATAGCTTTTATACCAGAATTTCTACACAAGTTTATTGTTAATATTGAAGATGTCATAGGCGATGGTAACTATGAATTCTGATGTGTTGCTGAACAAGTCGAAGAACTTAATTCATGTTGGATTGAAGCGAGGAAAGCATTGTTTGAAGAGTTAAATAAACATTGGGAATTATATGCTAGGCATTTTGATACCTCCCTTTGTGAAGAACTTAAAAATTCATTAGATTGCTATACTACTCCATGTTGTTAAGAAAATTGGATGATTATGCCTGAAACTGGATATTTACTTGCTAATGCATTCAACCGAGTAGTGGTTTTCATATCTGAGCGTCAATCTTTAACATATTATCCACATTAAACTACTCCAAGTGTTGCAAGATCACATCGATTTGTGTGTTTTGCCAATATACTTGATTATCATTTTATCAAATTGACTCTAACAAATGGTGCGCTGATTCCGCCTATGGCAAGTTTTTGGGCTCGATTTGCTACTGCAGAACCAAAGCCGTGGAGTGAGATTTATGTTGATTAACAAGTTGAATTCATGAAAATAAAACCATTAGAGTTGGCAACCAAGGATTCACATATATTGGTATAGAGTTTATGTTGAATGTTTTGTTGGGATGGATGGCTTTGTAAAACGATTTTTCAATACTGTGTAGTGAACTATTTTGCAATTGGATATTGTAATTGATGGTTGTATTGCTTTGTTGTTCCTTTTGTGTATTTCTGTGACGATATGTTGGTTTGGTTAGCTTTTTGATGTTTTTGTGTTACATATATCCTATTGGCTACTGTTGACTATGATATTCCTCTTTTTTTTTTTTCATTGTTGTCATTAGTTCTTTCAACTATGATATTGCTCTTCTTTTTCCCATTGTTGTCATTAGTTCTGTTAATTATGGTATAATATTGGTATAGTATGATATAGTAATCTCTTTTTTTTCCTCCATATTTAGCTTCATACTTTAGCTTATGATGTTTTAAAGAGCGCTGCTTTGTTTTTTTTTCCACTGTTGACTTTAATTCTGTTAAGTAGGATAAAGTATGGTATCATGTTTACATTGTTTACACTGTATGATGTAGCAATCTCTGTTCGGTTACGAACCACTGAATAAAAACAGCAGCGAACGGTTAAAAAATGCTGACCAGGGGGTAAACAGTTTTTTCACTTACCAAATAGCTTATGGCTCACCTTGTCTACATGGTTAGGTGATTTTTAACCAAAGGAACTTGAATATTATGGCTCTTTATAGCCGACCAGAAAACATCACCAATGTCTGATGCCCCCATACCCCCTATTCGGTTTAAAATCACCGATGCATCATGATTCCTTTGGCTGTTAATAACCGACCAGAGCTTATTGATATTGAAGCACAACATGTCTTCAACGATCGGTTATATGTAACCAGAGGAATTTATATCTTACATCTTTTTGTAATAGAACAGACAAGACATAAGTTAACAACATCCAAAATTTTATATCTCTAGTTCATTAAATTGTAACTGAACAGATAATATTACCAATTTGCAACATTATCGTCAAAAATCAATACTAATCCATACAAATTAAATAACATTGCATAACATAAGTACATAATATTAATCCACACACATTGAAAACATCTTTTGATAACAATCAAAATACCGTTTGGATACATCATATAATAACAACCAAAATATCGTTTGCATACATCATTTAATAACAACCAAAATATTGTACCATTCATTTCCTAATACAAACTAACTTGAAAACATCCAAAATATCATTTCATACACCATAACACATGATCATAGACTTGGTAATATTCTTCATCCACTGGGATCATGCTTCTTTTTCTTTTCTTTCTCTCGTTTATCTCATTTTTTCAATGCTTCTTCCAAAACATCTACAACTTCTCGTTGTGCAGCCAATGAAGTTCTAACTTCGTTGGGGTGATAATTAGTTACACTGTTATTCAACAACTCAATTGCTTTTCCCGCAGCCAGTTTCTGTCAATATATTGTAACGTCCTGCCTTTTCGACCACTCCAAGTCGGTAATTAAACCAACTCGGAACGTCCGAAACGACATTGTTATTTTGCTTATCAAGTTTAAACAGAATAAACACAGAATTACATAACATAAATGTTTGCAGCAGAATAAATTTTATCAAATATCAGAGTTTTACAAAACATTCTGCACAGTGGAATAAAAATATATACATGAATTCTAAAATAAAGCTTTCCACTATTCACATTTCAAAATTAATTAATTAATGAAGGTTTGAACATCTAATCCTCGTTCCAAATTCCTAAACGTTACATCTTGAATAGACAGGGAATGTATTAAAGACGATAGCCAAAGATATATACATGCATATATTTATTTCATCTAGAATGCACACATTAATTTCAATCAATCTTTCAGCAGAAATTAATAAATTTCATTAATAACATCATAATTTTATTTAATATCATTTTAAATTCAACAATTTAATTTAATTTAACAACTTAAATGGTCAAATTTTAGAGGGTGTTACATATATAAACAAAATTAGTAACTGGATATGTACATATAGTCGATATAATATATAACGTATAGTTGTAGAAAATTACCAACTTGTCACCAAAATTAACTTTTCTACTCGCGATTTGCCTCATTTCAGGATTTTGAACAATCGAATGTGAAACTTCATGTTTACCATCCTAAATATTTTGCAGTGCAATCTGAAGGGTTCACTACAACAGGTGAACACGATTTCGTAGATATCAAATGATCTTGCCAATTCTCTGACCACCGAAATCCATTATCGTACTTAACCCGATATTGATTAGCAGTCACCCCTCTACAGCATTTTCATGGCTCCATTGGATTCTTTGGAATTCGTTGACAAATTCCAAACTGTCGTAAAACTCTATTTGGATAGTACGGTTTAGCTATGTCAAAACAAAGTATAACGTCGTTGTAGAATGCAACTTCGAGTAAAGGGTAATGAGATCTAATACTACGGTAAGGATCCCAACATATCTATAATTGGATGATAAATGTACGATAGTAAATGTAATGAAATTCTGGATAACTCAAAATTGTAAGGTAAAAAACTTACATCTTCAGTAGTTAAATCATCTAGTTGTTCTCTAAGTCGGATTATAGCCAATGTTGTATCACCAGATTGATTCTTTGGTTGCCAACGACACATTCTAAGCATAGTATTATCGTATTTCTGGGATGGAACGACATTAGGAATCATAGGGAAGTGGTCATAAATCCATGTCTACAAATACAACTTGTCTAAGTTAATGTTCAAATACGCAAAATAATGCATAATGCACGTACTGTCAATAAAGTCAAATAGCCAGCCATCTGTCTAACATTACGTCCTGATGCCAAACCAAGTTGACGGTACAAGAACGCCATACTCCCATTCCCCAAGCTTCCTCACTCAAGCTACATATATCCGACAAACATCTCAGATAGTTTACTGAAACCTTTGTGCCAGACTTATCACAGAGCAGAGTACATCCTAGAAAATATAATAAGTATGCACAGAAAATGATTTCATAGTCATTCTTGGCCATTTCTTTTTTATTTGCTATTTCATCGGCTCTATCAGCAAAAAATTAAGCTTAACATAGTATGAATCATTTAATTCTTCTGTAGCAACCTGTTTTGTAACTCCAAGATACTCCATCATAAGGTCAATCGCATATCGTTCATCTTCTTCCCTATAAATAGACCGACCAATAACTGGAATTTTCAAGGTTTATGCAATATTATCTAATGTAATTGCCAACTATCCAAACTTTATATGAAATGAATTAGTCTCTGGATGCCCCCTCTCGACTAAAGCAGAAATGGTAACATAATCTACGTGTTTATACATATATTGAGCCAAATTGAACAAACTCGAGTTCTTTACAATTTCAAAAAATTAAGCTGGCAATTCATCTAACTGCCATTCATTTAGCTTTCTCCAATGTGATATACATTTGAGTGGTCCTCTCTCCTGTAAAAATTAATTTCTAATTTCTAGATAATACTTGCAAGTTGTAATGGTAAAAAATGATTAAATACCTTTTCTTTGTTCCAAATACTACTTGCGCTATGAGATTCGAAACTTTAAGTAGACATGTATTTTTAACCGGAGGAGAAGTAATGACTACAACAGAAGTAGATGGCTGCACGATTGATAAATTGTCTTGTGATACCTTATTAGCATTTGACTCACTAGAACTTGATCCATCATTCGATCCATTAGCCGAATCACCATCTTCGGAACCTTCATCATTATTTTCATTTTCCTTTGACATATCATCATCCGATCCATCATCTTGTGAATCTTATCAGTTCCCTCATCTTCATTGCCAACTGCTTCATCTTTTTGTTATTCCATCATTTTTTTCTACAACTGCCTTTTTTTTTCAAATTGCAATGCACGTAGCCTTTGATACGATGCTTTCAAGTGTTCTTTGCCTTTTCCTACAACCAACAAGTCGATATAAAATACAATTTTTATTACAAATACCAGCTGAAATAATGTATCATGTATCAATTATATCCGTCAGTCATTCTCAAATAAAGAAAATATTTTTAGCTTCTTACATTTTTCAATATCTTCTTTCAAAATTAAAATATCAAATTCTCTAATTTGTTATCAAAGGCATTCTAAAAGCTTAACAATAAACTGAAATATCATCAAAGATAATCTCATATGTTGATATTACAGAACGTCATCAGAAAGAAATATCAGCATCTAAGAGTTTTTTTAAAGAATTTGCTCAAAGTTTGCAGCAAATAACTTAAAAAAGAAAGAAAATATGCAAATTAAAACATGTAAGAACCCATGCACAGTTTGAATTTTAAATAGAACTTAAAAGAATATAATTCAGCAGAGGTATTCAGATATAAAAAAATACATGTCTCAGAGTTCAAAATTGAAGTAGAATTTATGTAAAAAAATTCACTATAAAATCATCTGGTTTGGGAAGGGGCCTTGTAATTAATGATGTCATGATAAAACTCACTATTCAAATTCACCAAATAGCATAAAAACAATTCCATTCAAGCCTATATTGTTACTACATTCAAACACATGCACCTTTGTGTGATTTGTTGTTTAGAGAAATGGAAGACACATGCACCTTTCTTTTGTGTTTTTGGCTTTGCAAATTCTTAAAGACTATGAGATGGACAATATAAACTTTAGAAAAGCACCTTGGAGCTAATAGATGCATAAGAAGAATCATTTGAAACATTGCAAAAATTTGAATCGTAATGTAGGGAAGTCATTAGCAAGAGTAGAACGATAAGAACTTAAATTACAAACAGCTCAAGGGAATTGCATTATATTGTTATCAATTTACAAGCCAATAGTGTAGATGAACACTTGAATTTAAAATTCATTCCTTTTCTAGCTAAAATAGGTAAGATATTATTTTGTCTCTGCATGCCTACTACATATTATATCTATTCAGCTAGTATGAAAAAAGGTGGTCTTAGGCTAGTGGTTGACATCATGTTTTATAGTCAAAGTTTATGTTTGAAATTGAATATCTTAATTAATTTTATGGTCAAAGTTGTCAGGTTGTTTCTCCATATTTTGGCTAGGTAACATCTACAAATTTTGGGAAGAAAGAATAAGAAAACCCACTCATTAGAGTATCTAATTGAGTTACCCAATCCATGCAAAACAACCATGTATTAAGAATGCATGGTTGTATATTTGACAAAATAGAATGACCTAAACCATTATGACATTACCAGCGGAAACTTATATCATTATTTAACTTCAGAATGCAACTGTACATGAAAATCCTGTAAAAAAATAAAGTACGAGCAGCACGTGCAAAAGAAGATGGAAACTATATTTGACCAAACATCCGTTGAATGCCAGTTTTTCACACAGTTACAACACATCTAGTTTTTAAATGGACATAATCATTTTAGTGCATCATATTGTATGACTATACAACAAAACTTGATTAAAATCAATTAACTTGCGAACGCGTTTTACAAAGTACAATAGATCAAATTTCAGATAATGAAATTTATTATATAAAGCAAACTAAAAATTTGTAAACAAAAATGTCAGCTATGTCGGGAACACAACACTTGTTTTTGTTCTAACTTAGGTTAAAATCCATGTACATTTAGTTTCCAAAACACAGTAAAACTTGGTTTAAAAAAGAAAACCAATTAATCTCAAATTATCAAAAAAAAGGATTTCCAAAATCGAGAAAAGCTCATCTTACAAAACAGAGTAATCTTCTTTGTTTTGAAAAACCGAACAAATTCGTTTTAGGTAGAAATGGGTAAAATTTTGTTTTCTCCTTGTTGTTGAGCGTATATGTAATCAAATATATCAAAAGTTAATCACATGTACTTATACTGCTAAACCACGCTGACTTGAAAATATAGTTAACACGACCTAAATCAATTTGGTTGAAGAGAGCTATAGGAAAATTTTAATGGCTTTCTCCATTTTTGATTAGAATCTCAGGGCCTCTTCTTCATAGCTCTCTGATTCTATCCCTAATCCTCTCAATTCTTCTCAAATTCCCAATGATAAAGCGCCTGATATTGATTTAGAGGGGTTTCAAACTATCAAATCAAGAAGAAGAAACCCCTTCCTCCAAACTCAATAGGCAGACCAATTTCTCTACTTGATCACCCATGAATACTGACCAGAATCAGAAAGTGCAACCTTATAATAGAAGGAATCAAAATTTGCAGAGCCAAATCATAAACCCTTTATGCAATAAATCATTTAACCACTCTGCAGCAAGCAATTCAAGGGATCAAAGGGACAATAGAGCATCTTCTACGTGGGATAATCTAGTAAAGAATGGTGGCATATCCTCAAACTTTGATCTTGAATACATTTCTCCTCTGAATATAGGAGAAAATAAAATAATTACTGTGAAAGAAGAGGCAAATAACAGAACCATTGAAAAACGGAGAAATTCTATTGTAGCATATTTACAAGAGATAATGATTTTTTTATAACCCTGTAACACCCCACATTTTTAAGATAAAGAAATAAGGATAAATTAATTAAATTAAGTGAAATGGACTGTGCCATTGCGTTCGTCTGGAAATTTTGGTCAGGGTAGACACCTGGTTTACGTAAAACGGACATCGTATGAAGAAGTTATGAACGTTAGAAGTTTGCATACATATAAGGAACTTATATGTATATTAATTAAATAAAAATTTATCCACAAAATCAAAATTCAAGAGCAGGAAAGGTAGGAGGGAAAACAGACCGTTAGGGGTCGACCTAGGGATCAACCCACCAACAGGGGGTCGGCACCGAGGTCGACCCCAACCCCACCGCGGATCTGGAATTTTCTTACAGACATGGTCGATTTTTGATATTTTAAATTTAAATCTGAGGGACCTGGTTTCTCCTATACACCTATAAATAAGTCTGTAGAGCTAACCCTAAACCTCATATTTCTGAGGCTATGCTAAAGCTCTGTCGTTCCTCTTCCTCAAAAATCTCTTCAGAAACTTAGATTACTATTTATAAGATTTCAAAATCAAGATCTGGAGGAGAAAATCGACGATAATAAAAAGGGTGTTTAGAATCATGAAAAGTAAGGTGATTTCTATTCAAATTTCTTCCTTTTTCCTTCCTTTCTCTTTTTATAAATCAATACATGGTTATTAGGTTTTGGATCCAATTAAGGGAAGAACCATGTATACTAAAACTGGATCAGATCCAGAATTGGGAAAGCGCATGAGGTGAGTGGGTTTAAGCTATAGCATTTTAGATAATAATATAATATTGTTTAGCATTCCCCACTATGTATAATTGAAACATGATATGTTGATATGTTAAACAAATGTTGATAAAGACTAAAGTGACAAGTATGATATGTGAGAATAATTAATATGTTAAGATATTAATTTGTTATGTTGGAATATAAGCTTGTAAAATCTTACATTGCTATTATTGTTGTTTCAATTCCACGTTAATATGTGACAATTGTATACCCGAACCATTAACGGTAGAAAGCGAGTACAATACATGTTAGTTTATGTAATTTGAGAAATTGCATGATTAAATGATTATGGGTTAGAATTAAATGCATGAATATGGATTTGGGCATAAATCAAATTATGGATAAAGACATTAGTTTGGGCATATGGTACGTAATGGATATGACTTGGGAAAGGGGCATGAAAACCTATAATGAAATAAGAATAATTGTTAAAGAACGAACATGCTTAGATTCACAG
This sequence comes from Allium sativum, assembly GCA_030737875.1. Taxonomy (NCBI): domain Eukaryota; kingdom Viridiplantae; phylum Streptophyta; class Magnoliopsida; order Asparagales; family Amaryllidaceae; genus Allium; species Allium sativum. The sequence continues at coordinate 15,585 of JASFAX010001909.1, forward strand.
TAATTTGAAACTGTAACGTGCTTAAACACAAGGTAGATTACACTTGTGGTAGAAGTCTGCCTAGAACTGCCCGGCATATCCTGCATCTACAAGTGGTAAATCTAATGTGAGGGGTCTAAGTGCATAAATAAGACATGTAGTGGTGCTTAGACATGAGGTTAAGTCAACTTGTGGTACAAGACTACCCGCACCCGCCCGACAAATCCAGCATCCATAAATGTAGGCTTAATGTGAGAGGTCTAGTTCATAAATTCATACATAAATAAATATATGTAAATGGCAGGACCGATATGCAACATTAATTATAATTAATGGAAATAGATGGAATTGAATGAATGATACAACAGTAAAAGGAAATGGGAATAAATGGGGAATGATAATAACCTATTATAAATAAATTACATTAATGAGAATGTTGTATAATAGGCAGACTTGTCCTAGGGACAAGTGAAGATTATAACTTGGGTTATAAGAAAACAATAAGGAAATTGGAATAACTTATGTTATGAGATAAACTGTACTTAATTTTAAATTAAGAAGAATCTGAAATCTATGGATGAAGACAACATAAGTTATATTTATGGGAAGAGAAACTTATTATTGGACCTTAGTTAAGAAAAGTAGGTTAATAAGTGAACACCGATAAGTTGTAGTGATAATATAAGATGGAATTATGATTAAAAGACAAAGAATGAGGATAACTTATGAAATGAAGTAAGTTATATTTAATCATAAACAATAAGTGACATGTTAGTAGAAAACATGTGAATTGAGATAACCTGCTAAGTAGAACATGTTACTATAACCAAACAAGAATATAAAGGATTGTGGATCACAGACCTTGGGTCACAATCTAGGGAATAACATGTTGGGGGCTTATTAATAAACTTAAATAAGTTAAGTTATATGATTGAAATTAATAAGGGAGGGGAACTAGGTGACTTGATTAAGAATTCAATATGAATGGGAATAACCAAGTTAAATGGAAACCTAGTGAGGTAAAGCAAGCGCGTAAAAGATTGTTTAGACATAGGGTCTTATAACACAATAAAATAAGGAGCTTGGACCAATCGTACGTTTGGGGGTGAATAACCCGATGGGCTAAATCATCGTGGTGTCATAAAACATGTGGAGAGCGCACGTTCATCTGACTATTCTGGCGGCGTCGAATGACTAGAAGGGGAAGCAAGCGGTTTCTTGAGATACGTAAGGTGCTCCTAGTAGTCCTCTGTGCGGTGGCAGATAATTAGGCTGTGCTCGCAGAGGTTGGGTCTACGTGTAACTACTAGGTGGGCGAGTGACTACTAGGTGGGCGAGCTTTGATTGCAAAAGTAGCTTTGCGGTCAGAATGTTGTGACGCAGTGACACTAGGGTGACTGGGCGGTCGCCTCAACGGGGAGGCGAAGGGTCATGACCAATAAGGATAGTAGATCGTCGACTATCCGTCATCGACAGCCAGTGGGATGCGAAAAGACTAGAGCTAAAACCAATAGACCATTCACCTTTCACTATCGGGGTACGGTGGTTGAAGGAAGATGCCAACTGGATGTTTAGATTGTTTGTTAAGGGCCAGTCGTTTAGCTCTTGTAGTCTTTACTAGCTGAGGAAGGGGCCGAGGTGGGGCCATACCCACCATGAAAATAGACCCTAAGAATATCTGTATATAGGGGCTCTTAAAGACGAACCTGTACAGGTATGGAAAAACTTCCGACCAAGTTCTGTGTTTCTTGTATAGCCCTGCCACGGAACTTGGTGCACATTAGAGGATGTGTGGTTAAGGCATCGAGCTACAATTGACGATACGTATGTAGGATAATTTAGATATATGCATGTCGGCTCCGGGTGGTGTATCGTAGACTTGAGGGCATTACTTTGATATGAAATTTGATTTGATCGATGATGGCAGTCCATACGCTTACGTAGCGTAGTTATGACAGATATATGCAGAATGTAACATTGTTATGTAGAGATCCGTATGTCACTGTAGCGTAGGATGAGGGACCACGCTCATTTATGTGGTATTACGATGGAGACCGTTCGAGTAGGGTACCATGGGGTGTACCTTAATATTAGGGGGTAGCTACATATATATTATATTAGGTTAATCCACTGGGGAGTAAATGGGTACGACGTGTGTGTAAGCCTTGAGGCTGTTAACCCAAGTAACCTAATAAATTAGGAAGATATGATTGAACGGTATACGTAGGAATATCCAAAGTGTATAATTTAAATCTAGTCACCAAAACGTGTGTTCTGACCCCCTCCTCATGACATACTCGTGGGATAGATTTGTGGCAGAGACATGATAGCCTTGGATACTGGTTAGGCGGTATTATTAATACGGTAAGGCTATACTTCGATTGTATTTTATTTTGTCCTTTCCGCTGTGAGATATTTTATGAGCTTTGACATATTTCATGTCTCTGTTTTTCTGTAGGATACCAGAGTACAACAACTTGAGTTTCGATAGATTGTAATTTTAAAAAAAATCGGTCTGTCGGAATTGGGGTTGTTACATCTGGTATCAGAGCTTAGGTTTAGGATTCCTATATAATTAGTGAGTGAATGTATTTGTATTTTTAAAAATATAGATATATAATAGAAGAACCCACTAAATGGAGAGAAGTATAATACAGGATGTTTATTTTGTACACTAAAGAAAATTTGGGTGGAAAGTGTACAATACAGGGAAGAAAGAAATCCCAGAGGACAATGTTTTGGATAGTGGGTTCGGGATTGATACCTTGTCATAAAAGGTTAAGACAGATTGAACATATGTATAAGGATGAATGGGAAAAGTTAGACCATTGGAACTATAACACTTAGTCAGACAGAAAAGGGGGATATTGATCCTAAAATGGATCATCGAAATTTGAAGGGACCAGAAATTAATTGACCAGCCTTCCCCTTTATGCTAAAAAAGGGGGTGACGACCCCGGTGTCGACCAGGGGGGTCGATACACCAAACAAGGGGTTGACCCCTTGGTCGACACCTCTTGAGGGGAGCCGACCCTATGCGACGTGAAAATAAAAATAAAAAGGGAACGGAGCCGAAGGCTTCGTCCCCATTTTTCTCCCCACCCAGCCACTGAAACCCATCCCTCTTCCCCACTTCTCAAGCCCACCGCCACCTCGAATCTTTGTCGTGTCGCATAATTTTGGTGCCAAATTGAAGCCCTAATCGCTCCCTACCCGGATCTACTAGAGTTTCTCCTCAATTTAGAGAAAAATCGCCATGCAACCACAACCTCCCCTGGCCGCCGCCTTTCCTCATTTAACCCCTCAAGAAATTGCTTGGTGCAATAGTCGGAGAGACATAATGGAGGCATATGCAACCACCATGGGACATGAGATTTTATTTGGAAGACCGGTCAAATTTGGAGACTTTGTGGGCACCTACTTGGAGGCATTATTCCACGCAGAGGGGTTTGATGGAATTCTGGATCACAACATTGTAGAAACAAGGGGTTTTCCAAGGTTAGTATGTCTTTTATCGCCAATTTGGAAATAAGTGAGGAGCATGACATGGTAGTTTTTGAGTCAGAATGTAACGACCCAACGGTTTTCGGCCCCGAAAATCGACATAAAATCACCATGTCGACTATTCAAGCATCGAAAAACACTGGATTGCCATGAAAAAGAATTTAGAGGGTGAGATAAGAAAGAAAGAAATTTTAGAATAGAAGAAAGAAGAAGAACACATCAGAACCTCACAGCGGAACGAAAAAAATATAATATCAAATATACAAAAGATTTTTTTTTTCATACCAATCATCAGAGTACACATATATCGGACACAGCGGAAATAAACTCTATATAACTAGCGGTGAAGCCTCCTGCTTCCAGCTCCTGAAATTTCAAGCGGAACCTAACCTGGAACATGCTCGGTCTGACCCGAGCACATTTGATTTAAAAACAAAAATACACCGGGTCAGTCTGGAATACTATTAGTGATAAATTCACAGAACACACACTTGTTTAATTGTGGAAAATCCTTTATGAAATCAAAGGATAATAGTAAGACCAGCCCACACATAAACACGGACGGTTTTTACCTTACTATAACCCAAAACAGTTTTTTTTGAAATCATAGCTTGCTCTGATATTATCATAATGTCTAAATACAAATAAATATCAATCTAGAGGAACGCTTGCATCTCACGCTCCCCATATATAGTATACAATCGAAAACCGCGGGCGCTTATTGGATATTGGATTCCAACTTGACAAGGCATGGGACCACCTTCCGCACATGTATCTCTAGAGGCGAATACACTGGGTTCAACAAGAACGTCTTGCAACCCGGCCCTCACATGACCGACCACTCATTTCGCTTGAGTGTATCGAATGTATATCACCGACGGCTGGGCTCAAACCACCGTCTCCCGATAAGGGACAGCATCGAACATAGATAAAGAAGCAATAGGAATTACTCTAGATAGGTGATCATACATCCTAATGGGAGACACCCACATAGCCATGCTGCCTGCCCGATTTTTGTCATTTCCCGGTTGATGAGGCTTGAGGTCAGTACACATCTGGTCAATCATATACTTTGGATGCCACATCATCAGATCCGCCAGATCACGCTTGATTGACGTCCACAAACATACTCTAGCTATCTGGCTAGAGAATAACCATTTCTCCGCCATTAACTATGGTATGTTTGGAGAAATCAACACATGTAATTCCTTTGGAAATACTCTGTCAGACATCCGTCCATACAAGTCATCCAGGAACAGGATGAACCGAAGGCACTCTCCTACTGCATCTCATATAGGAATCACCCCATGGATCAGTAGCGAGAAGTCCTTGCAACCTGTAGATTCCAACCACGACAGAACCACAACTTATCTCTGGCCGCTAAACCAGAGATTATTAGTAGTCCTTCCGCTTATGAAAATCCACAGTCTTCAATGCTCCATCACGATCATCTTCGATATCTTCACGTATTTGTTGGTCGGAATGGTTTTCAACATAAATTCGATCCAGGTCTTTCCGTACCAACAATCGTATTGGTCAGCTTCGATAGTCGGTGATTTAACTATCGAATAACAATGGTGTGAGTAAAATCAGTTTGCTGATTCAGCACTTAACACAACTCGACCTCTTTTTAAAATATACTTAACACTATAAACCCATCTTTTATATTTGAAATTCTCGTATAAAAATCCTTTTACTTAATTCCTTGAATTAAGTAAATATTCACTAATTATAACCTTTACTCAAACATTTATCCACTTATTTCATCTTTCCCAAACCTTTCTTTTCCACTGCATCCTCCTTTTCCCAATTTAACCCTTAAGAAAATCTTGTTTTAAAATTCTATGTTTACTGACTAATTCCATTTACCAAATTGTTGAAGTACTTTGATTATACATCCCTTTTGAATATTGCCTTCTTTGGCCAAATCTTGACCCCAACTAATCACTTTCCCATTGGATTCCAATTCAAAGTCATTTGCTTTAATTATTATTAATTAAGATAATAATTAACTTTAATATTAACCAAAATAATAATTAACTATAATATTAACCATACTAAAATAGTTAACTTTGATATATAACAATTATCACCTTTTGAAATTGATTAAATGATGACTTACTCCATTCACTAAGAAATTTGATTATCCCCTTTGTTTTTAGTTAATCGAAGATTAACTAACACTTCAAACCCTTCGTTGAGTTTAACGTACATTCAGAAAAATTAAATCAATTTAATTGATTTCAATTTCAACCAAAACATTTGGTTTTTATCAACGGTACTTATCAGTTATCAGTTAACTGATTTACATTTGTCATTTCCCCTTTTAAATTAATTAATTTACTTAATTAATTTAAAATCACTAATTAATTGTTTAAAAACAATTATCCTATTCTACCAACCTATCGGTAACTTTTTGACTTCTACTTTTACTACTGGTCTAAACCATTTCAATAAATTTCCTCTTTACTCAATTTAAAATAGTCATTTAAAATTTTCCCCTTTAAATATTCACATAAAATAATTGAATAACTTTAATTTAGTTATAAATAAATTTATAACTTTTAGAAATACGTCACTTCAACTGACAGTTGAACAACGGTTAAAACAGTACTTTTTAGTCCATTCACTGTCAATACCCAAATCAACACTGTCGGTTGATTTTAACCACCACATCGTTAAATATATATTCAGCCATCAACAATCAAACAGGTTTTGGTGTCAGTCACGGTGAACAATTCATATATATGCACACCCAAATGAAATACAGTTTATTTGAGGAATCCGGTCGGATCCCTCCAACCTGTTCTTCTCTGCATCACAGATGTCAGTCGATAAAAATATACGAATAAAAAAAAATAACTGCAACCAATCAAACAACAACAAGTTGCATCCATCGCATCCAATCATCCAATTTAGACTGTCAACTGAAAAATATATATTACTGTGAATGTACCACATCACAGGATTCCAGAAGGTGTGAGAATTAACTCACCAGAGCTGGTTTGTCGATCAATCAGCTTGTTTTCAGTTGAATTAAATGACGTTTTATTTTTCTGAAAAATCCGGCTGCTGCCTACCCTGCTCAGCCCTCATCCATCGTGTCGTGCTCGTCTTCAGGGTCACGGTGTTTTTCGTTTCGTCTGAATCTGATTCCGTGAGTACTCGTAATTAATATTTGAAGTTTTTAAACATTCAACTAAGTAGAGTTAAATTAAAAAGGGAAAATAAAAATAAAAATTGGGCCTTACCTACCATTGTTCAGCCCAAATGAAATAACCAAGCCCGCCTCCTTACTTAAAACCCTAACCATCGGTCCACTTTCATTCTTCAACAAACCCGCCGTCTTCCCAAAAGAAAAAGAATCGAAACCCTACCATGCCGTTACCTTCTTCCATCTCCTCTTTCTCCTTCCATCGCTGCTACCAAAGTCCGACCACACAGACCGCGACGTCCTGCTTCTACCTCGCGTCAACCTTGACCAGTTGCTCCGCCAACCCACGAAGACGAGGCTCTCGAAGGGCGAAGCTGAAGACCACCGAACCCTAGTTTCGAAAGCTATGTAATTCTTTTCCAAAATTTATAATTTCTGTTCTGATTTCTTTTGTGGGTTGAATTCGGGTTTTTCTATACCGAGTTGCTTGTGTATTGGAAATAAATGATGGGGTTTGGTATTTATACTTGCGGTTCTTGATCATGACAGAACGATGTCAATTTGATTTTGAATCATAGGTTTTAGGTTTTTGTTCAGTCTAGTTCTTAGGGTTTTGTTCCTTCGTTTCAGACCAGCTATGATCGAATTGTTTTGAGTACGTATTTGCTAGATGAGGTTATGGCCTATGACTTGTTTATTTTCAGTTGAGGTTTTTGAACAGTGAAATGTACCCTGTATCAACTATGGCAGACAAGATTTTCGTATTGTCTATTCTCCGGTACATGATGCCATTTGTATTGTCATTTCCACATATATTTTGTTCTGTCGGATCTTGGTCTTGTCTTTGAAATATACTGTTTTCGATCAGCACAAAATTTGTGGTGTATTTCACTGTTTCCTTAGCTGTTGCCTATTACTGATCCCTAGCTATAGTTTTGTTGTTTCCATGTGGTATTTTTCCTCTTGTTTTCACTCACTGTGCATTGACAATGCACATGTATTTCTTACTTGGTGCTGTGGATTCGATGCAACATATATTAAGAATTTAATATTCTTCTTGAATGATTTTGGGTACTGTCTGGTTTGAGTTGTGTTGTCTAATCACAGTCGATTTCATACTTTTTTCCTTGTTCTAATTTTCAGCATCTTGGTCTTGTTCAGAATGGATTTCAGTCGATCCTATATTTGATTTTTGGACAGCAGTCCTTGTGAATTTTATAAAAAAAAATCATTGATCTGTTTCATGTACTGTTCTTGAGTGATGGTGTTGTTTCTAACTTGCTGTTGAATTCTTTTATTATTATTTTTCTTTTCCTTTTCAAATTTTTAACCTTCAAATATATTTATTTTTACTAGCTACTCATAGCTGTATTTACTTTTCCTCTCGCAGGTTGATTTGGTGGTGAGCAGTGGTGATGGCAGCACCCTAAACAGTGAAGATTTGAGTCGGATTTTCAGATATTTAAATCTGCATTTTTCATATTTGAATCTGCAAACTTCCTGTACAATTTGTTTTGAGTATTTACTTTGGGACTGATGTATATATTTTGGTCGAAAAGATTTGCATATAAAGTTGTCTAATAAAAATGTATACCGACTGTTGTTATCTCCTTTTCATTATACTGTTGATTCACTGTTGATGTTGCTATTCCTTTATCTGTTTGATTCTCTATGTAAATTTGATTGATCATACCTATATTTTATTTCTTATACAAGATTATGTGTAAGATCTGTTTCAGATATGGTAGGTATTTCAGAACAGATCTAGTGTGATTTTCCTTTCTACTTTTAAAGATTTTGAACGACGTTTTGAGAATAACCCTTCATTTAATATACTACTTAACCCTATGAAACTAATTCCATTTTGTCTCAAAAATTGTTATTCTAGTTGGATTAAAATGATATAAAACTCATATTTATATCAAATAAATATTAAACAAATTATTTAAAATTATGTTGACTACTATATCATTTCATTTGCATTTGTACAAACATATGGACATCTATGTTTGTTTCTTTGTGTTGGTACTTCCATCTTCCATGTTGTATATTCCAGTCTTATGTTCATGTAACAAACTTTCTATGGTCGGCAAGTATGATGAACATATAAAAATCCAAGTTTTCATTCGATTTAAAACAGTCTATATAACGTAAACAGAATTAGGTAAATAAAAATACTCTAAAAAAAATCAAGTATATTCAAATAGAATATCGTATAACTACAAATAAGACCACGATGAATTTTCAAATTTGATAATCAAAACTTTTGGGTAAAATGATATCAAAACATATAAAAATCTTTATTAAAAATCTTTATTTAAATAAATAAAGTAATTCGCGTAAATGGTCAGAAAATACGGGCCATTACATTCTTCCCCCCTTAGAATAATTTCGTCCTCGAAATTGCTAAGTAAGAGAAATGTTCCTATTCCAATTATTCTCAGATAATTGTTATGGTTTTTTTTTATCAGTTTCTAAGTTATAAAACTTACGAAGGATTCGCCAGCATCTCTCTTGCGTTGCTCGACCAAACCAACTGCAATCGCCACTCTAGGCCCCATTTTGATCCAAGAAACCAAACGAGTACCCACTCAGGGTAATAAACAAATCACCAATCCACTTAATTAAGGTTTATCTTTGTCTAGCAACCCAACCCAGATTTCAAAGTAATTAGCAGTTCTTTTCAATTTCAATCTGCACTTAGTTCGATATCTAATAACCATTATAGGCTTAAATCCTCCAGTTTTATTTTAAATTTAATTTTATCCAAAGTCGTTATATTGGATTGGCTTTTAATTTACTTATCTCCTATTGAATTATTTGACACAATCCAATTCAACTAAATCAAACAATTTTTGATTTTCAAACTCCAAATCTTAATTTCTATATCCAACTCTTAACCATGTTTAAGTTTCAAAGTCATATCCAATTAACTATTTACTTCTCTAATTTATACACTGCCATTTCAAACTCAAATTTTAGATTTCTATTTCAGACACTGTCCGTTTTTCCTTCTAATTTCATATATGAAAATTAGTGTTATATTAGACCATTTCAAATTCATAGTCTAATTCGTCTTTGATTCAAATAATCAAACGACTCAAAATCAATCATAAAATTATTCCCTTTATATACAAAAGTATATTATGGCCAAAATTAATTTATCTGACCATTTTTTTACAAAACCTTATTGTGTCAGCGGTTAGTTCAAAATCGAACTGATCAAATGACACAATATATAAAACATTTTTATATAGAATTTACAAATACGCTCTCATATAATACACTCCAACTCAATCTAGGGTGTTACTAACCCCATCTCTATTGAGTTACGCCACAGAGCCAAGGTTACTACTCAACCTGGCTCTGATACCACTGTAACGACCCAGCGGTTTTCGGCCCCGAAAATCGACATAAAATCACCATGTCGACTATTCAAGCATCGAAAAACACTGGATTGCCATGAGAAAGAATTTAGAGGGTGAGATAAGAAAGAAAGAAATTTTAGAATAGAAGAAAGAAGAAGAACACATCAGAACCTCACAGCGGAACGGAAAAAAATATAATATCAAATATACAAAAGATTTTTTTTTTCATACCAATCATCAGAGTACACATATATCGGACACAGCGGAAATAAACTCTATATAACTAGCGGTGAAGCCTCCTGCTTCCAGCTCCTGAAATTTCAAGCGGAACCTAACCTGGAACATGCTCGGTCTGACCCGAGCACATTTGATTTAAAAACAAAAATACACCGGGTCAGTCTGGAATACTATCAGTGATAAATTCACAGAACACACACTTGTTTAACTGTGGAAAATCCTTTATGAAATCAAAGGATAATAGTAAGACCAGCCCACACATAAACACGGACGGTTTTTACCTTACTATAACCCAAAACAGTTTTTTTTGAAATCATAGCTTGCTCTGATATTATCATAATGTCTAAATACAAATAAATATCAATCTAGAGGAACGCTTGCATCTCACGCTCCCCATATATAGTATACAATCGAAAACCGCGGGCGCTTATTGGATATTGGATTCCAACTTGACAAGGCATGGGACCACCTTCCGCACATGTATCTCTAGAGGCGAATACACTGGGTTCAACAAGAACGTCTTGCAACCCGGCCCTCACATGACCGACCACTCATTTCGCTTAAGTGTATCGAATGTATATCACCGACGGCTGGGCTCAAACCACCGTCTCCCGATAAGGGACAGCATCGAACATAGATAAAGAAGCAATAGGAATTTCTCTAGATAGGTGATCATACATCCTAATGGGAGCGACCCACATAGCCATGCTGCCTGCCCGATTTTTGTCATTTCCCGGTTGATGAGGCTTGAGGTCAGTACACATCTGGTCAATCATATACTTTGGATGCCACATCATCAGATCCGCCAGATCACGCTTGATTGACGTACACAAACATACTCTAGCTATCTGGCTAGAGAATAACCATTTCTCCGCCATTAACTATGGTATGTTTGGAGAAATCAACACATGTAATTCCTTTGGAAATACTCTGTCAGACATCCGTCCATACAAGTCATCCAGGAACAGGATGAACCGAAGGCACTCTCCTACTGCATCTCATATAGGAATCACCCCATGGACCAGTAGCGAGAAGTCCTTGCAACCTGTAGATTCCAACCACGACAGAACCACAACTTATCTCTGGCCGCTAAACCAGAGATTATTAGTAGTCCTTCCGCTTATGAAAATCCACAGTCTTCAATGCTCCATCACGATCATCTTCGATATCTTCACGTATTTGTTGGTCGGAATGGTTTTCAACATAAATTCGATCCCGGTCTTTCCGTACCAACAATCGCATTGGTCAGCTTCGATAGTCGGTGATTTAACTATCGAATAACAATAGTGTGAGTAAAATCAGTTTGCTGATTCAGCACTTAACACAACTCGACCTCTTTTTAAAATATACTTAACACTATAAACCCATCTTTTATATTTGAAATTCTCGTATAAAAATCCTTTTACTTAATTCCTTGAATTAAGTAAATATTCACTAATTATAACCTTTACTCAAACATTTATCCACTTATTTCATCTTTCCCAAACCTTTCTTTTCCACTGCATCCTCCTTTTCCCAATTTAACCCTTAAGAAAATCTTGTTTTAAAATTCTATGTTTACTGACTAATTCCATTTACCAAATTGTTGAAATACTTTGATTATACATCCCTTTTGAATATTGCCTTCTTTGGCCAAATCTTGACCCCAACTAATCACTTTCCCATTGGATTCCAATTCAAAGTCATTTGCTTTAATTATTATTAATTAAGATAATAATTAACTTTAATATTAACCAAAATAATAATTAACTATAATATTAACCATACTAAAATAGTTAACTTTGATATATAACAATTATCACCTTTTGAAATTGATTAAATGATGACTTACTCCATTCACTAAGAAATTTGATTATCCCCTTTGTTTTTAGTTAATCGAAGATTAACTAACACTTCAAACCCTTCGTTGAGTTTAACGTACATTCAGAAAAATTAAATCAATTTAATTGATTTCAATTTCAACCAAAACATTTGGTTTTTATCAACGGTACTTATCAGTTATCAGTTAACTGATTTACATTTGTCATTTCCCCTTTTAAATTAATTAATTTACTTAATTAATTTAAAATCACTAATTAATTGTTTAAAAACAATTATCCTATTCTACCAACCTATCGGTAACTTTTTGACTTCTGCTTTTACTACTGGTCTAAACCATTTCAATAAATTTCCTCTTTACTCAATTTAAAATAGTCATTTAAAATTTTCCCCTTTAAATATTCACATAAAATAATTGAATAACTTTGATTTAGTTATAAATAAATTTATAACTTTTAGAAATACGTCACTTCAACTGACAGTTGAACAACGGTTAAAACAGTACTTTTTAGTCCATTCACTGTCAATACCCAAATCAACACTGTCGGTTGATTTTAACCACCACACCGTTAAATATATATTCAGCCATCAACAATCAAACAGGTTTTGGTGTCAGTCACGGTGAACAATTCATATATATGCACACCCAAATGAAATACAGTTTATTTGAGGAATCCGGTCGGATCCCTCCAACCTGTTCTTCTCTGCATCACAGATGTCAGTCGATAAAAATATACGAATAAAAATAAATAACTGCAACCAATCAAACAACAACAAGTTGCATCCATCGCATCCAATCATTCAATTTAGTCTGTCAACTGAAAAATATATATTACTGTGAATGTACCACATCACAGGATTCCAGAAGGTGTGAGAATTAACTCACCAGAGCTGGTTTGTCGATCAATCAGCTTGTTTTCAGTTGAATTAAATGACATTTTATTTTTCTGAAAAATCCGGCTGCTGCCTACCCTGCTCAGCCCTCATCCATCGTGTCGTGCTCGTCTTCAGGGTCACGGTGTTTTTCGTTTCGTCTGAATCTGATTCCGTGAGTACTCGTAATTAATATTTGAAGTTTTTAAACATTCAACTAAGTAGAGTTAAATTAAAAAGGGAAAATAAAAATAAAAATTGGGCCTTACCTACCATTGTTCAGCCCAAATGAAATAACCAAGCCCGCCTCCTTACTTAAAACCCTAACCATCGGTCCACTTTCATTCTTCAACAAACCCGCCGCCTTCCCAAAAGAAAAAGAATCGAAACCCTACCATGCCGTTACCTTCTTCCATCTCCTCTTTCTCCTTCCATCGCTGCTACCAAAGTCCAACCACACAGACCGCGACGTCCTGCTTCTACCTCGTGTCAACCTTGTCCAGTTGCTCCGCCAACCCACGAAGACGAGGCTCTCGAAGGGCGAAGCTGAAGACCACCGAACCCTAGTTTCGAAAGCTATGTAATTCTTTTCCAAAATTTATAATTTCTGTTCTGATTTCTTTTGTGGGTTGAATTCGGGTTTTTCTATACCGAGTTGCTTGTGTATTGGAAATAAATGATGGGGTTTGGTATTTATACTTGCGGTTCTTGATCATGACAGAACGATGTCAATTTGATTTTGAATCATAGGTTTTAGGTTTTTGTTCAGTCTAGTTCTTAGGGTTTTGTTCCTTCGTTTCAGACCAGCTATGATCGAATTGTTTTGAGTACGTATTTGCTAGATGAGGTTATGGCCTATGACTTGTTTATTTTCAGTTGAGGTTTTTGAACAGTGAAATGTACCCTGTATCAACTATGGCAGACAGGATTTTCGTATTGTCTATTCTCCGGTACATGATGCCATTTGTATTGTCATTTCCACATATATTTTGTTCTGTCGGATCTTGGTCTTGTCTTTGAAATATACTATTTTCGATCAGCACAAAATTTGTGGTGTATTTCACTGTTTCCTTAGCTGTTGCCTATTACTGATCCCTAGCTATAGTTTTGCTGTTTCCATGTGGTATTTTTCCTCTTGTTTTCACTCACTGTGCATTGACAATGCACATGTATTTCTTACTTGGTGCTGTGGATTCGATGCAACATATATTAAGAATTTAATATTCTTCTTGAATGATTTTGGGTACTGTCTGGTTTGAGTTGTGTTGTCTAATCACAGTCGATTTCAGACTTTTTTCCTTGTTCTAATTTTCAGCATCTTGGTCTTGTTCAGAATGGATTTCAGTCGATCCTATATTTGATTTTTGGACAGCAGTCCTTGTGAATTTTATAAAAAAAAATCATTGATCTGTTTCATGTACTGTTCTTGAGTGATGGTGTTGTTTCTAACTTGCTGTTGAATTCTTTTATTATTATTTTTCTTTTCCTTTTCAAATTTTTAACCTTCAAATATATTTATTTTTACTAGCTACTCATAGCTGTATTTACTTTTCCTCTCGCAGGTTGATTTGGTGGTGAGCAGTGGTGATGGCAGCACCCTAAACAGTGAAGATTTGAGTCGGATTTTCAGATATTTAAATCTGCATTTTTCATATTTGAATCTGCAAACTTCCTGTACAATTTGTTTTGAGTATTTACTTTGGGACTGATGTATATATTTTGGTCGAAAAGATTTGCATATAAAGTTGTCTAATAAAAATGTATACCGACTGTTGTTATCTCCTTTTCATTATACTGTTGATTCACTGTTGATGTTGCTATTCCTTTATCTGTTTGATTCTCTATGTAAATTTGATTGATCATACCTATACTTTATTTCTTATACAAGATTATGTGTAAGATCTGTTTCAGATATGGTAGGTATTTCAGAACAGATCTAGTGTGATTTTCCTTTCTACTTTTAAAGATTTTGAACGACGTTTTGAGAATAACCCTTCATTTAATATACTACTTAACCCTATGAAACTAATTCCATTTTGTCTCAAAAATTGTTATTCTAGTTGGATTAAAATGATATAAAACTCATATTTATATCAAATAAATATTAAACAAATTATTTAAAATTATGTTGACTACTATATCATTTCATTTGCATTTGTACAAACATATGGACATCTATGTTTGTTTCTTTGTGTTGGTACTTCCATCTTCCATGTTGTATATTCCAGTCTTATGTTCATGTAACAAACTTTCTATGGTCGGCAAGTATGATGAACATATAAAAATCCAAGTTTTCATTCGATTTAAAACAGTCTATATAACGTAAACAGAATTAGGTAAATAAAAATACTCTAAAAAAAATCAAGTATATTCAAATAGAATATCGTATAACTACAAATAAGACCACGATGAATTTTCAAATTTGATAATCAAAACTTTTGGGTAAAATGATATCAAAACATATAAAAATCTTTATTAAAAATCTTTATTTAAATAAATAAAGTAATTCGCGTAAATGGTCAGAAAATACGGGCCATTACACAGAAGTAGGAGTACATATGCAATTTATTGAGGCCCAGTTTGGGGCCATGCTTGGTATAAGGGGATGGGGCGTAGAGTTACAGAATGTAGAAATGACAAATCTAGCAGTTTTGCATAGGATTTTTATAGATGAAGACCAAAGGCATTAGGATATGACACATTTACGCTCATTAGCCAGAGTAGTCATACGCATACTGCAATACAATTTAGTTGCCAAGACAGGTGGTTTTGATAAGATTTCTTCCACAGTTAGGCTCGCCACCTATGCTGTTTTTGTTGGACTAGAAATAAATTGGGTCCGCTTGATCTTGCAGTTTTATGATTCCTCTAGGGAGTGGAGAAAAAATAAAATTCCCTATGGACATCTCTGGACCATGGTTTTTGTACAGTCACAGGTTCTCTTGGCACGGGAGAGTCATATATCCCATCCCACACATGTTATAGATATAGGCATGCTGACTAGGATACAAATTGAGTTTCATGAGCTAATGGCAGTAGACCCACAGCCCATGGAGCATGACCAAGGGGAAGGAGCAGGTGGAGGAGATGGAGAGGAGGAGTCCCCAGAAAATGTCAGGGCAGACAATGATCAGCTGAATGAGGGGGATCAACAGGACCTAGGAGCACAACCCCATTGGTATCACCCCATGTCAGAGATAGTTCCTCAGCATTCACTAACAGTGGACCCATAGCCATATCAATACTTTCATCCAATAGAGGACTATCCGTATGCGTCATGGAGCAGCATTGGGGAGGTGCCGGATCTTCCCAGACCTCTGGATGGGACACATGGTCATCTAGAGAGCATGGAGACCTGAGAGATGAGGTTAGGACCATCTCAGATAGATAGACTCAACTGGTTAGGGAGCATAAGGATATCTTGCGGGGGCAGCAAGATATGATTTGAGAACAGATAGAGGCTGCACAGACATAGCAGCAGAGCTTACAGGAGATCTACGCCGCACAACAACGGTTTGATCAGATGCAGGCGGATATGCGGGACATGTAGCTAGAGGTTAGGGAGGGGACTAGACGACAGGAGGAGCGTCTAGGAAGGATGGAGGATACTTTAGGTGGATTTGATTCTTTCATCCGCGACATTTTTGGATAGGGACCCAGGCCTCCGTTCCAGTGGTGATCCTCTAAATCGCATGTGCTAGATCTTGACTATTTCAGTTTTACTTTGTTGTAGTAGAATCTATGTTTGAGATCTACTTTATGTTGTAGGGCTTGTATTTTTCTTTGATGTAGAAAAACCATGCTTTAGATTTACTTTGGGTTAGTAGCGTGTTGTTGTGTGTGAAACTTTATTATCTGGTAAGAAAACTTCTGCTATTCCCAATTTTCTTTAATAAAAAAACACGAAGATGTAAAATTTTCCGTTTTTCGCCTTTCTATAAGATAAGAAATCGAGTTTAGAAAAATAGTTTTTTCTAAAATTCGAAAAATAAAGTTGGTTGGTAGGATTTTGGATGCAACAATTGGATGATCTACGCTCTTACTCAGTGGAAGTGTGGGAAAATTTGGATGAAAAAGTATTTTTGATTTCAAAATATTGCATTCATGTAGAATTTCCAGCATATTAAGGATGTGAGCATCATAATTTAAAAGGATTTTTTTTCCTCTACATAGGAGGTACCACTTAGGCATACGTGCATTATTATGTTGTATTTCACTTTGCACAAGTGCACAATAGTTGCAAAAATTTGATGCACACTTGATGGATGGATATTATACGAGGGGTTATTTGATTTTACCTTATCAAATTTCGGGGATGAAATTTCCTGAGGGTGGGAGAATGTAACACCCTGCATTTTTAAAATAATAAAATAAGGATAACTTAGTTAAATTAAGTGAAACGGATCAAGCCATTGCGTTCATCTCGAAATTCTAGTCAAGGTAGACACCTGATTTGCGTAAAACAGACATCGTATGAAGAAATTATGAGCGTTAGAAGTTCGTATAAATATAAGGAACTTATATGTATATTAATTAAATAAAAATTCATCTAGAAAATAGAAATTCACGAGCGGGAAGGTTAGGAGGGAAAACAGACCATTGCGGGTCGACCTAGGGGTCGACCCACCAATAGGGGGTTGACCCACCCAAGGGGGGTCGAACCCACCATGGATCTGGAATTTTCTTACTGACGCGGTCGGTTTTGATATTTTAAATTTAAATATGAGGGACCAGGTTTCTCCTATACACCTATAAATAAGTCTGTATAGCTAACCCTAAACCTCATATTTCTAAGGCTACGCTGAAGCTCTGTCATTTCTCTTCCTCAATGATCTCTTCATAAATTTAGATTACGATTTAGAAGATTTCAAAATCAAGATCTGAAGGAGAGAGTCGACGATAACAAAAAGTGTGTTTAGAATCATGAAAATTAAGGTGATTTTCTAGATCCAATCTATTCAAATTTCTTCCTTTTTCCTTCCTTTCTCTTTTTATAAATCAATCCATGGTTATTAGGTTTTGGATCCAATTAAGGGAAGAACCATGGATACTAAAATTGGATCAAATCCAGAATTGGGAAAGCGTATGGGAAAGCGTATGAGGTGAGTGGGTATAAGCTATAGCATTTTAGATAATAATATAATATCGTTTAGCATTCCCCACTATGTATAATTGAAACATGATATGTTGAGATGTTAAACAAATGTTGATAAAGACTAAAGTGACAAGTATGATATGTGAGAATAATTAATATGTTAAGATATTAATTTGTTATGTTGGAATATAAGCTTGTCAAATCTTACATAGCTATTAGTATTGTTTCAATTCCACGTTAATATGCAACAATTGTATACCCAAACCATTAATGGTAGAAAGTGAGTACAATATATGTTAGTTTACGTAATTTGAGAAATTGCATGATTAAATGATTATGGGTTAGAATTAAATGCATGAATATGGATTGGGCATAAATCAAATTATGGATAAAGACCTTAGTTTGGGCATATGGTTCATAATGAATATGACTTGGGAAAAGGGGATGAAAACCTATAATGAAATAGGAATAATTGTTAAAGAACGAACATGCCTAGATTCACAGTAATTTGAAACTGTAACGCGCTTAAACACGAGGTTAGATTACACTGGTGGTAGAAGTCTGCCCGGAATTGCCCGGCATATCCAGCATCTACAAGTGGTAAATCTAATGTGAGGGATCTAAGTGCATAAATAAGACATGTAGTGGTGCTTAGACATGAGATTAAGTCAACTTGTGGTATAAGACTGCCCGTACCCGCCCGACAAATCCAGGATCCACAAGTGTAGTCTTAATGTGAGAGGTCTAGTTCATAAATGCATACATATATAAATATATGTAAATGACAGTACCGATATACAACATTAATTATAATTAATGGAAATAGATGGAATTGAATGAATGATACAACAGTAAAAGGAAATGGGAATAAATGGGAAATGATAATAACCTGTTATAAATAAATTACATTAATGAGGATGTTGTATATTAGGTAGACTTGTTCTAAGGACAAGTGAAGATTATAACTTGGCTTATAAGAAAACAATAAAGAAATTGGAATAACTTATGTTACGAGATAAACTGTACTTAATTGTTAAGAAGAAGAGTCTGAAATCTGCGGATGAGGACAACATAAGTTATGTTTATAGGAAGAGAAACTTATTAATGGACCTTAGTTAAGAAAACTAAGTTAGTAAGTGAACAACAATAAGTTATAGTGATAATATAAGATGGAATTATGATTAAATGAGAAGGAATGAGGAAAACATAAGAAATGAAATAAGTTATATTTAATCATAAACGGTAAGTGACATGTTAGTAGAAAACGTGTGAATTGAGATAACCTACTAAGTAGAACATGTTATTGTAACCAAACAAGAATATAAAGGGATTGTGGATCATAAACCTTAGGTCACAATCTAGGGAATAACATGTTTGGGGATATTAATAAACTTAAATAAGTTAAGTTATATGATTGAAATTAATAAGCGAGAGGAACTTGGTGACTTGATTAAGAATTAAATGTGAATGGGAATAACCAAGTTAAATAGAAACCTAGTGAGGTATAGCAAGCGCGTAAAAGAATGTTTAGACATAGTGTCTAATAACACAATAAAATGAGGCGCTTGGACCAGTCCATATGTTTGGGGGTGAATAACCCAACGGGGTAATTCATCAGGGTGTCATAAGGCACGAGGAGAGCGCACGTTCATCTGACTATTCTGGCAGCTCCGAAGGACTGGAAGGGGAAGCATGCGGCTTCCTGAGATACGTAAGGCGCTCCTAGTAGTCCTTTGTGCGGTGGTAGATGATTAGGCTATGCTCGCAGAGGTTGGGTCTGCGCGTAACTACTAGGTTGGTGGGCCTTGATTGCAAAACTAGCTTTACAATCAGAATGTTGTGACGCGTTGACAATAGTGTGATTTGGCGGTCACCTCAACGGGGAGGTGAAGGGTCACGACCAACATGGATAGTTGATCGTCGGATACCCGTCATCGACAACCAGTGGGATGCGAAAAGACTAGAGCTAAAACCAATAGACCATTCACCTTTCACTATAGGGGTACGGTGGTTGATGGAAGACGCCAATTGGATGTTTAGATTATATGTTAGGGGCTAGTCGTTTAGCTCTTGTATTCTTTACTAGTTAAGGGAGAGGCCGAGGCGGGGCCATAGCCACCATGAAAACAGACCCTAAGAATATCTGTATATAGTGGCTCTTAAAGACGGGCCTGTACAGGTATGGAAAAGCTCCCGACCAAGTTCTGTGTTTCTTGTATAGCCCTACCACGGAACTCGGTGCACAATAGAGGATGTGTGGTTAAGGCATCGAGCTATAATTGACGATACGTATGTGGGACAATCCAGATACATGCATGTTGGCTCCGGGTGGTGTATCGTAGACTTGAGGGCATTACTCCAGTATGAAATCTGATTTGATCGACGGCGGCAGTCCATATGCTTACGTAGCGTAGTAATGACAGATATATGCGGAATGTAACATTGTTATGTAGAGATTCGTACGTCACTCCGGCGTAGGACGAGGGATTACATTCATTTTGTGGTATTACAGTGGAGATCGTGCGATTAGGGTACCATGGGGTGTACCTTAATATTGGGGGTAGCTACATATATATTATATTAGGTTAATCCATTGGGGAGTAAATAGGTACGACATGTGTGTAAGCCTTGAGTGCTATTAACCTAAGTAACCTAATAAATAAGGAAGATATAATTGAACGATATATGTAGGATTATCCAAAGTGTATAATTTAAATCCAGTCACCAGAACTTGTGTTCTGACCCCTTCCTCATAACATACTCGCAGGTCAGATTTATGGCAGAGACATGATAGCCTTGGATACTAATTAGGCAGTATTAATAATACGGTAAGGTTATACTTTGATTATATTTTATCCTTTTCTCTGTGAGATATTTTCTAAGCTCTGACATATTTTTTGTCTCTGTCTTTTCTGCAGGATACCAAAGCACAAAAATTTGAGTTTCAATAGATTGGAATTTTAAAAAAAATCCAGTCTGTCGGAATTCGGGTTGTTACAAATCCGTTTCACAAATCACTCAGATTATGAAAAAGTAAGTGGCGGTGGACCATACTTTATTGGGGGAAAATTAATCATCTTTAGAAAATGGTCGAAAAGAATGATTCTTGGTAGGGATGTAATATCCATTACTCCAGTTTGGATAAGATTACCAGAGTTGATTCTTCAACTCCGGGACAAGGAAATTTTCAATGCAATTGCTAATATAGTGGTATTCCACGAAAATTCGATGAGCCAACAACTAAGGAGACAAGACTCAGTTATGCTTGTATATTGGTAGAAATTAGAGCAGATTCTATTTTACCAAAAGGAGCCAACATATCACTTCATAATGGGGAAACAATCATCCAATCTATAACATATGAATGGATACCTCCAAGATGTTCAAAATGTGTTTGCTTCAGGCGTCTCACAAAAATGTGTCCAATAAAACAAGTTTGGAAAGAAAAATAGACCAAAAATGTAATTCCAACAAACCAAAGTTCTAATCATTTGGAAAACCCTAATCTTCAAGAAAGTGCTGCGTAATTTAAAGAAGCAAATAATTAAGAGACGCAATAAATAAAATTTCAGGTTAAAGAAACCCCAGTTGATAATCATTCTGAAAGTGGTAAGATTTCGAGAAGATTATTTCCTTTGAAAATTGTAAAAATGATGAAAATAGACAAAATGCAATTGTTTCTGAAAACATTGAAGTAGCAAATATGGAGACTGTCCAAAACGAAAACACTTTAAATGAAATTCGAATTGATTTAGCCACTGATCGAGCACTGCAAAAAGTTGCATTTGCAGAGGTAAATGAGTCAAATGGCATTGCAAGTGAAGAAATTTCAACAAAGCAGAAAATAAAGAGAATTATAATGTATGGTTCTCAAATCAATCTACTTTGAAGGAAGATTCAAGTTTAATTACATATTTTAATAATCAAAATGATATAGTAAATCCAAAATATATATCTGATCTGGAGAACATTGGTATGAATAAATCTCCAAACAACATAATGACAAGCTTATAGAAGAAGCAACACTCCTTCTTTCCTCATCCCCTTCACCTATGAATAACAAAAAGAAAAAAGCAAAGAAGAAGAGTTTGTAGGATATAACGGGGAAAACTCAGACAATAGCTTGCCACAAAAATCTTTTGAAGAAAAATATATAGTCATAAATCCGAATTGGGAAGATCATCTGAAAATACATAACATGAAACAATGCAAAAAGAAGGGAATTAAATCTTCTGATCATATAGAAGTTAAAGACGATTCATAAGATACTGAATCTATGGATGAAGATAGCAGTCCTAATTCATTAGGATAAGAGTAATATCCTTTATAATGTCCTTTATATATGAATATTATATATATATATATATTAATAATGAATATAATATCATGGAATGTTAGGGGTTTTAATTCCCCTGAAATAAAATTAGATTTCTCTAACCTAATTATTTCTAATAAATCTAGTATTGTTGGTTTATTAGAGCATAAAATGAGTAACTCTAGTATCACTGAGTTTCATAATAGATATTTGTCAAATTGGGGAATCATGGATAATAATATTACTGATAACAAAGGCAGAATTATTGTACTTTGGGGTACAATAATATGGGAGTTGTCAATGAAAGGGTTTTTAGTGATTTTTTTTAGGAAGACGGGTGTGTAGCGTGGAACTACATAGCCGATTACGCGTAGTAGTAAATAAGTAGAAGTATACCTGGTTGACTGGCCCAACCAGTAGCATAGTGGTTTAAGCCAAGAAGGCCAATATAGCTAGTACAAGCAAAGTGCAGAGTAAATAATGTACATCAGATAGTTTAGAACAAAATAATAGCAAGAGATAACAAGCCAAAAACTAACAGAGCAGGTAATACTAGACTACAGCAGGAATCAAAGAGGGACTTGGGTGCTACTTTCCTGCGATTCTGGAGACTGGGGCATCGGCAGAGAAAGCCTGAAGCGAGCGGGTCTGGATGATCCTGTCCAAGAACCGAAAAGATGCAAGATGTGATGACAAATACCCATTAGGAGTTTCTTGGGTCTGCCGAAGATGTGGGCGTTGCGTTCTAGCCAACTACTCCAGGCAAAGAAAGCCACTAAAGAATCCAGAATGGGGTCAGGGGGGTTATGCTGCCAATATTCAAAGAACGAGTGTATTGAAGGTATGAAGCCAAGAAGGAAGGAGCTGATGGCTGCCCAAACAGAATATGAAAAATCACATTCGAAGAAGAGATGAGTGAGGTATTCAATATGATTGTTACATAGGATGCAAGAGGGGTCAGTGTTGTCGCAAAAATGATGTAGGCGATCTTTGGTGTTAATGCGGTTGTGGATAAGGAGCCATTGAAAGAAGATGACCCGAGGGGGAAGGTGGCAGTGCCAAACACGAGAGAAAGTGAAACATCGACCGTGATGGATAAGAAATTTATAGCAGGCCGAAACTGAAAAATTGGATCAAAAGGCCCATAAGAATTTATCTGGATCGATATTGAACTGGGTTGAGTTAAGAGTATGAACAATGCATATAAGCTCGTTTAGAGATTCAAGCCCAACATAAGTGGAAAGTAAGAAGCCCAATGGGCCCAGAGAATGAGCTGCTGCAACTAATAATGGGTTATATTGGTTTAATGTTGCAAGGTTAGGGAATAGAGTGGAAAAGGGGATCTGTTCATTCCATATATCCATCCAAAATAGACAAGAATCACCATTATTAACTTTAACATGGAAGAGCGTTTTTATTCTAGGGATGATAGATAGTTCTCCTTTCCAGAATGGCGAGGGCTTAAATGATGGGTTAAAGTGAAGAATCAGAAAGGGGTTTGATTGATATAGTCGATGAAGGATCCAGTTTTTCCAAATAAATTGCCCTGGAGCGAGGCTGCGCCATAACCATTTAGCAAGAAGTGCCATGTTGAAGGCAGAGAGGTTATGAATACCAAGGCCACCATGAGATAGAGGAAGGCAAACAGGTTTCCAATTGATCAGTTTTTTCAATTTGCCACCATTCCAAAGAAAAGAACTTCGAATTGAGTCGATTTTGTTGATAACCCAAACTGGGGGTTTATGGAAGGACATCCAATAGGTTGGAAGGGATATGAGGACGTGTTTAACAAGTATAAGACGGCCTGCTGATGATAATGAGTTTTCAATCTTAGAAACGAGGGGTAGCCAATCTGATTTGTGAAGTTTGGTAGGACGAATTGGAATTCCCAAATAAGTAATTGGGATTGAATCGAGCTTACAGTTAAGGCATTCAACAATTATAGGACCCATATGAGTGCAATTTCCCAACATTATAAGAGAGCTTTTGTTGAAATTGATGATAGTCCTGAAATCAACTCAAAAGAGTAAAGGAAAATTTTAAGGCAATGAATGTTAAAGGGAGTTGGAGTGGTAAAGAGAATATTATCATCTGCAAATTGTAGACAAGCCGTGTGTATATTTGAGTAAGGTAGTGATATGCCTGAGAAAATATTATGAGATAGTGATTGTTTGATCATTTGGTTAAAAACATTTGCGATTAGGACAAAGAGAAGAGGTGAAAGGAGGTCACCTTGCCTTAAACCTCTTCTAGATCTGATTTTCCCACCGAAATCGCCATTGATATATTGTGGAAATACTACTGTGGAGAATTGCTTCAATCCAGTTACACCATTTTAAGGGGAATCCTCTATGGTACATAAGGGAGATAATGAAGTCCCAGTTCATTGAGTCAAATGCCTTTGAAAAAATCAAGTTTGAAAAGGACACCTGGGGTGTTTGAAGTGTGGCAGAAGGAGATGACCTCTTGGGTAGCAACAACACGGTCTAGTATGTTTCTGCCTTTGATGAATGCAGATTGGTCAGAGTCAATTAAGGAATCGATGTGGTTCTGGAGCCTAGTGGCTAAGATTTTAGTGATGATTTTGAATGTAGTGTTGGGAAGACTAATGGGTCTGAAGGAAGGTAAAGTGTTAACACCTGTGAATTTTGGGATGAGGATGATGTTAGCATAATTTAGCTTAGCAATGGATAAAGGATTGGAATAGAATTCAGAGCACATTTCGATGATGTCTATGTTTAGTGTGGGCCAAAAGTGTTTGAAATTTTTTTGGCCAAAACCATCAGGCCTAGGGGCTTTGTCATTTGCCATTTCACTTAAGGCTTTCCAAATTTCCTCTTCAGAGAAAGGGTGATCAATGGCAATTGGAGAAGGGTTAGGGTATAAGTGTTGCCAGTTTATGTCAGGAGATGAGGGAGGTAATGAACCGAGAATGTCCATATAGTAATTGGTAAAATGGTGGCAGATGTCTTTCGAGTCAGTGAGTGAAGTGTTGTTGTGGATGATTTCTGGAATGTAGGAAGAGCGACGGTGACTATTAGCAATTCTATGAAAATAAGCAGTATTTTTATCTCCCTCATTAATCCATTTTGCTTTTGATCGTTGTTTCCAACCAAGCTCCTCTTGTTTGATTAATCTATCAAGTTCTAACTCAAAAATTTTCAGATTATGACGCTCAGTTTCAGACAAGGGACGGTGTTCTTCAATGATGTTTAAATCGAGAGCGGCGTCTTGTGTGGATGCAATGCGAGTTTTTAGAGAGTTCCAAACATTTTTAGCCTAAGGTTGAATTAATTTTCTTAAGCAACGAAGCTTGCATACCATTCTAACTGTGGGAGATTGACGATTCGGTAGTTGGTTCCAAATTTGGATGATAAAGTTATTAAAGGAATGTTCTAGTAACCAAAGGCGTTCAAATCTGAATGGACGATTAATAGGGGTATTTGAGCATGTATCAAGGAGAATTGGACAGTGGTCAGAGATGAAGGTGGCAAGACCATTTACTAATGACAAAGCGAAAACATCATCCCAGTTAAGATTGAAGAAAAAACGATCCAGTTTTGCTAAAGAGGGGGATTCTCTTCTGTTTGACCAAGTGTATCGACGGTTGTTAATCGGTGGTTCAATGAGGGAGCAAGATTGGATAAAAGCGTTAAATTGGGAAGAGTCGGAGGACATATTGCCAGAGTTACGATCAAGAAGGGATCGAGTCGTGTTGAAGTCACCACCAATTATCCATGGTCGTTTATAAAGTGAGATAGGCTGTGACAATATCGCCATGTTTCAGTTCTTTCATGAGGATCATTAGGGGCATAAACATTTGTGAAATGGAAAATGTTGTTAGAGGAAATGTGACGAAGAGACACGTGTAAGACAGATGGGGAAGAAAACGAGTGATCAAATGACCACACGTGCTCATTCCAAGCTGTAATCAAACCTCCACGAGTGTCAAAAGCATTAACATGTGTCCAACCAGATAAGAGGGGTCCACAAATTCGACGAATGAGAGAAGTGGGTGGATTAGAGATTTTAGTTTCTTGTAAAAATAAGATATCGATATGAAGCGGGGAAATGATGAGATTGACAGCGTGATTTTTTGTTGGGTCCCCCATCCCCCTGATATTCCACGTGATTATCTTCATTTAGAGAGGTTAGTGCACTGCTGTTCTAGGGTTTGCATGCCAGTGTAGTGTTTGTCATGCAAACTAACACCCATATATTTTGCCAGTTTTTTATTTAATACTTTATTAGCTAAAGAAAAAACAATGGGTTCAAAGTAGCTACCCGATGCTCCTGGAGGTAGTGAATGAGCCCTGTTGATCCTTACACTCCTTCTGACTGACGTCGATGATAAGCGAGGGGAGGACGAACCTTGCTCCTCCTGCTGCCCCTGGACAGACTGATCTTGTTCGTGCTGAGTTGGTAGTTGTTGTGGGAGAGGAGTAGAGAGATCCAGGTTAGCAAATGGATCCCACCTCGGCACTACTACTCCATCGTTGTGTTGTCCAAGGAGAACTAGGTCTTGTTGGCGATCGTCTAGAGTTTTCGGCACCTGTCTCATTGCTTTGTCAGACATCACATCATACTTATCTATTTCCATGTGATCCACTTGCTGAACCAAAGGTTGAAAAATAAAGCCATCATACTCATAGTCGATTCCTAACAGGAGAGTCTCTGGACGCTGACAGGGGTGAGCGTGTGGCTAGCGTTCAATCTTCAGCTTTACTGCATGATTGCTAAGATGAGAAATAAAAGTACAAGGGGTCGAAATACCTTCATAAAACTGCATCTTGACAAATAAGTAACGATGGTCAACAAAGGACCAATCGCACAAATTAGCGTGGATGTATCTCCCCATTGGTTTTAGAGCTTCTTGAATGGCTTTTGTGTCTTCCTTAAGAAATTCTGGAAAACCACTGATTTTTGCCTAAGTTTCTTCTTCAAAGGTGGGTTCAGGTGTCTCTTCAAGGGGAGTTTCCTGTTGGAGAAGGACAATCCCATCCTCTTTATTCATAATTTTAAGCTGCAAGGCATGATTTTTGGTGTTTGCGTTTGGGAAATGGATAAGAAAGGAGTTATCAGAGATATGCCAGATTGGCCATACATATTCTTGTCCGAAGGTTGAAGTGAGGACTTGTGAGAGCATTTCAATGGATCAGACTCCATCGATGATCGTTGCTGTCAAGTAGAGATATGTATCGGCCATTTCTAGGAAAAGAGGAAATTTTTGAGGAATAGTGGGTGAGTGATCTGGTGAAGGAAGTGATTTTTCTTTTGAAGTGATGGAGGGTTTTAATTTTGAATTAGTGAAATTAGGGTTATGATAACGATTAGAAACTTGAGTAGACTGGTGGGACCTTCTGTTCAGGTTTTGTAGGCTAGGTGGCAAATGACTGTTCGAAGATTACGTAGCCTTGGGACGATCCAACGCAGCGTTTTTAGCTCGAGAAGTGGATGAGTTTTTCTTCGGACACTGCGAACAAGCATGTCCAAAGAAGGAGCAATAATAGCATATCACAACATTCCTACACTCTCTTGCCACGTGTCCACGATCGGCACACTTGAGGCATCTTCTCTCCGATTTGAAAATTTTCAAAGTTTCTTGAACTGATTTGAATGGTGGAATAATTTTTCTATGTTTTAACGGGGGCTTGGAGAGGATGGGTGGCAGCTTAGCTCTCGAAGCCACGACCTGAGCATAGGTAAGTGTTGGGTGGCTATGAGCTGAAGTTAAGTTATCTTGCGGTTGAGTGGTAACGTGGGCACAGTTGAGTTCACCAGGGAAGTGACGAATAGGTAGTGAATCTGTGTCAAGCGAGGAGGATGGCACATACGAGTGTGAGAGTTGAGAGAGTGGTGGAGATAGGTGGCGAGCGAAGGAAAGAGAAGGTATGTGAGAAGGAGGAGGTTCCGCCATTGATTACCTAAATGGGTTTTTAGTGATTAACAAGATGCAAAATTAAAAATCAAAACCTTAAAAGACGAGATCTAAACAAAATAAGTGAATCAAGTTTAATTCGTGTACCTTCGAGCCCCTTTCTGATTTCACAAAATCAACCAGGACTGGACTCGAATTGATCTTAGCGTTGCAAAGTGCGCTACCTCTACAGATATCCGCATGAACGTGCTCTCATCGATCATCGAACGGATCGATAAGAAATGGGGGAAATTTGTTGCTAGCCGCCATTTTTATCTAGGTTTTTTTTCGAAAGAGATATTTCTTTGGGTTTTCACGTCTAAATTAAAATAAGGAAGTACCCTTGATTTTATAAACGTGAACCCATAAATTTAGGAACCAACAATTATACCAATTCTAATGTCAGATAAACATCAACAGATTGATATTTTATTTACCCAATGAATTGTTTTCTTGCTTATATTGTTCTAAGTGTGTGACCCTATATGTTATTATAACATTGATAATAATTTAAACAATATTTAGATTATAAACAGTAAGCGGCATCTAGTAATACATCGATGTTACCCAAGTTATAATAATATCAACGATTTGATACAACCTTTTTTGTGACTAGTGTATCAATGTAATCTAATCCATTTAACCAATATATCTAGTAAGAGGCCCATGTATATCACTACTTATATCGTAGGGTTAAGTCCCACCTAGATCATTCATAATTCCAATTGATTCGAGATGTATCCAATAATCACCTTTATCATCTACTCGGTTAAAAGTAACTTTTGATGATATCAAATAATATAAATATCCTCGAATAAAATTATAATGATTTTCAGGTCTGAGGACCATTACATCACTGTCACTATGAGAATAGCTTATGATACTATTAATTATATTCCATGTTGTTTTCTCATGGTGGTTCTGCTAATATGCTATTCTCCAATACGAATTTATGTATTGACATTAATATCACGTATATTAATGATCAATGAGATATGATCATCAGTCAATTAACATACTAGGCTTAATGTTTTATTGTTGTCTTTTATAAACAATAAAACTTGACTAGGGACATTTAAGAATTATAATACTTATTACTATATTATATAATCTCATGTTCAAGTCACTTACTTGAACTATATAGTTTTGTATTATTATTCCAAGGACTTCTATTATATTAAGTAAATATAATGTAATAAAATCTTTTATTCAAAATAAAAAAATAACATCAATGGTGTTATTAATCGTATCAAATGGATTGCCTCTAGGGCATCAAATTAACATTCTCCCGCTTGCACTAGAGTCAATCATTCATGTATTGTATACCCATGAAACTAGTGTGACTATCATACTTCTGCTGTGACAGAGTTTAAGTTAGTGGGTCTGCAACATTACAACCTTTTGTAACTTTGCAGATACGTATATCTCCTTTGTGAACAATTTCGCATAAGAAATTATATTTCTTAAATATATGTTTGGATCGATAATTAGATCAAGGTCTCTAGGCCTGATCAATAGCTCCATTGTTATCACAATGTAAAATTATTGGATCAACAATGGATATAACTAAGCTCATAGATGAACTTTTAATCCAAACTTCCACCTTTGTAAAATAAGTATTTATTTCTTGTTTTAAACTCTAATCATTCACAATAAGTAATATGTTATCAATATATAACATTTGAATTATTGTGCAAATCCCACTTAATTTCTTTTCAGTACATGGTTCAATGGTATTTTGTGGTCCCCGAGATATTTCGAGTTCTACTTTATTCCCATCGGTATCTTAGAGATTGGCTCTCCTTTAAAAGGATACCAATTCAAGCAATAAACATTTTATTCTCAAATATTTACAAAAATAATATCCTTTTTCTTCTTTTGGATATTCCACAAAATAATTATCAGATTTGGGTCTGATCTTATCAGAGGCAAGACGTTTAACAAACGCCTTGCATCCCAAATCTTCATAATAGATACACTAGGGCGTTCCTAGTCCATAACTTATATAGCGTCTTCAGAATCGTTCTAGTTGGATTACAATTAAATACGATTGCAATTGTTTTAAGGGGATAATCGAAAAATTTATTAGTTCATTGATCGTACCATATCTTATAGTGCGACATCTCCTTTCAGACACACCATCCTAATATGGTGTTCTCGGCGGAGTGGGTTATGAGACAATTACACACTCTAAAAGATGGTAATTGATTATTAGCCTAATTATTTTCTCAATTTATTCGATGAGTCTTATATTCTTTTAGAATTGGTCTTGAACTCATTCTTGAATTATTTGAACTTTTTCAAAGGATTCTAACTTGTGTTTCATAAAATACGCATATCTATATCGACTAACATCATCAGTGTAATGAAGTAATAAAACCTACCTCTATCCTATGTATTCATTTCTCCATATACATCATTATGTATGAGACACAATACTTACTAGCCCATTCACTATGTCAAGTGAAAGGTGATTCAGTTATTTTGCCTAATAAACAAGATTTGCATTCTTTATATGATTCAAAATCAAATGATTCCAAAATTCCCTCATTATGGAGTTTCGACATGCTTTTCTTATTTATGTAGCCTAACTGACAATGCCAAAGATATGTTGTATTCAGATCAATAAATTTAATCCACTTAGTATTCATGGTATAATCAAGCACATCATAATTAAAGATTTGTAAAGATCATTAACAATTTCTGAAATTCCATAAGATATTTCATCTAAATAAAAATGAATAACAATTGTTATTTTATTACAAATGAAATTCAAACTTGTTTAAAAAAGATACAGAAAAACATTTATTTTAAATGGAATTTTATAACAATAATATTTTAATTCTTCAATTTAGCCAGTATTTAGAATAGGAAGCAACTTCCTGTGGATAATGTAACAACATTTGTTTTATTTCCACTCATAAGTCCACTTCTCATTTTATCAGATTTCTACTCTTTTGCAGTTCTTGCATATTCACACACATATGTGAAATCCATATCTAGTATCTAATTCCGGAGATGTATTAGTAGACAATAATAACATTTATACTTTGTTTAGTTGAAGTCATACTTCAATTTTCCAATTTGATCTTTTATATTTGTAAAATAATTATATTTCAATTTTGTTTGAGGAAAATCCTCAAATTTCAATGTTAGTCAAAAAAGTTGATTTAATTCAATTTATCCTTCTTAAGGATCAATTTTAGTAATAAATTGTCGGAGTTGTTTTCATTTAATATCTACAGTAGATAATAATTAATAAAATAAAGATAGATGTTTTGCAATATATTTATACAAATTTTTACAATCAGAATTACATGAAATATTACAAAATAATATTAATGTATAATTTAAACTAAAATATGTTCCCACTCAAATCAACATCCCTCTACTTATATATATATCAGTATATATATGTGTGTGTGTGTGTGTGTGTATTGGTGGACCAAGATCCATATCTAATCATGCCTTGAGTGAGCTTTGGCTAATCGCCCAAAATACAATCTTTTAGGTAGACATCTTATTTTTCAGTTACATCTCTTATATAACTCTTGGATAGCATGGTGAACAATCCAAGATCCGTATCTAATCATGACTTGAGTCAACTTTGGCTGATCACCCAAAAATACAATCTTTTAGGTAGACATCTTATGTCAATTATTTCTCTTATATAACTCTTGGATAACATGATGAACAATTTTGTTCATTTAAATATTAAATATTTCATGTTTTTTGTCTCTAATCCCATAATCTTATTATGCAGTTCTATTAGTTAAGTCAGAACCAATTATACAATTGAGTATCACTTTTATTTTATCGCATATAACCAAAATAAAAGGTTACAATGATTTGGCTTTACCTACATCCAGTGATTCTAGCATTGATGAGTGCATTTATTGGAAGGCGTCACCATGACTTAATTTTTTTTTTTTGAATTTGTCTGGGAGGGAAACAGACTGGGGTCGTAAAACCCTCCCTAGTGCCCCTAGCCCGGTCCGTGAGCACCACATAAGTGGTTGATCTTAGCGTATGCACATGGTAAGCTTTTGGCATGTCATTTCTGGGTTTCGAACCCGCACCGCTATTACCATGGCGTAATGTCCTTAACCGTTGGGCTATTGCTGCAGACAATATAAATAATTGGTTTAAAGAGATTTTATAATTCGTAGTGGCGAACAATATCAATGTTATTACACATACCTAAATATGTATTTTACGTTGGTAATAGTAATTGCAATAAGATCATATTTATAATAGACACGTTTTTATAAATTCAATGTTATAGTCGAATTATGCCTACTTGTTCTAGGACATTTTTCAAAACATTTGTTATCAAAAGCTTTGTATAAAATTATTGCATATATAGCTAGCCCATGGTGAAACCCCTTTCAATAAAAGATATGTTACG